>CATKUM010000197.1:0-97500 GCA_949786405.1 Onychomys arenicola | reverse complement strand
ACATAAATATATATCTATTGCTGCTGCCCGTAGGAAAGCAGAAGAAGGAGACTCTCTGTCTTCTGCTGCTGCTGCTGCAGCTGCTCGGAGTGCCCTACTGCGATATCAGCGACTCTTCTGCGACGCCAAGTTGGTGCTGCTACTGTTGCTACATCTACCGCTCGTATTATACGTTCTCTTGCTCCTCTGCCTCCTGCTGCTGCTGTTCCCTATCCATATGCATGTCTACACGCTGCTCCTGCTCTCTCTTTGCTGCTGCTCTGCTCTCGCTTTGCTGCTGCTCCTGCTCTCTCTTCGCTGCTGCTCCTGCTCTCTCTTCGCTGCTGCTCCTGCTCTCTCTTCGCTGCTGCTCCTGCTCTCTCTTTGCTGCTGCTCCTGCTCTGTTCTCTCTGCTGCTGCTGCTGCCTCTCTCTCTCCCTGCTGCTGCTGCTTCTCTCTCTCCCTGCTGCTGCTGCTCTTTCTGCTGCTACTGTTGTTGTGCACGTGTGAAAGGTATTACCAGGATGATCTTTTTGAACTGTTCGAAGAAGGGCAACACTTGGAGAGGGAGACTGTGGGCTCCCATGGGGAGGGAGACAGCAGGCAGCCCTGTCTCCTGGAAGACAGTCATCGCATCGATCTCTCCCTCTGTCAAGACCACTGCGTCTGCTGCTGCAGGAACTGTTGCTGCTCCAAATAAACCCCACGGGCCTCCCGACGGCAGCAGGCGCATGCAACTCTTCTCTGAGATACTGCGAACCTTCAAACGAACCACTCGGGCTGCAGCAGTAGCAGCAAAAACACCAGCAGCAGCAGCAGGAGGAAGAAGACCAGCAGCAGCAACAGTAGAAGAACGACGCGGAGCAGCAGCAGCAGCAGCACCGGCAGAGGGTGTGGTAGAGAGAAAAGGAGAAGAAGTCGCACGAGGAAGAGAGTAAGAAGAAGAAGGGCGAGATGAATTGGTAGTAGTGATAGTAGAAGAAGAGGAAGAAGAGGAGAGAGTGAAATGTGCTTGATGCTCTGGCTGGGTGGTTTGTAGAGGAGGAAGAGGAGGAGAAGAAGTGTCAGAGAAAGAAAAGAAAGAGTTGTTGCGTTGTTCGTCGTCGAAGCTGCGGGTTGTCTTCGCAGCAGCAGCAGTAGTAGCAGTAGCAGCACATGCAAATCCCGGGGCGCGGTCAAACGCAGCAGCAGCAGCAGCAGAGTCGGTTGCTGCAGCAGCAGCAGCAGCTGTGCGATCGGGAACAGCAGTCCACGGGAAGGTGACGCATGCATGAGCCTGCCACCTACAAAAGGAAAGAAAAAAGAAGAAAAAAGAAGAAGAAGAAAGGACTTGCTGGAGAGGCAAGAGATGACTGAAGCGAACACAACGCGTCTGCAAGACACAACATGCATGCAGCACCCCACATCATCAGTCGGTCACCACACCCCCCCCACCTCCACAACGCAGCAGCAGCAGGCGATTTCCATCAGCACCACAGCCACACAGAGACACAAAGATACAAAAGAAACCCCATGCATTCTCCCTATGCATATATATGTAGAGACAAAAAGACAGAGAGAGAGAGGAGATATAAATATATGCAAAGAAAGTAGAGAGATAGAGAGAGTATGGAGTGATGTGTATCTATCTATATATATATAGAGAGAGAGAGAGATATATTATATATAGATATATATATATATAGATTTATATATAGATATATATATATATATATATAGATTTATATATAGATATATATATATATATATATATATAGATATAGATATATAGATATACAGGGAAGGCACGTATGTATATGTGGGTGTGTGGAGGTGTAGATTTGCTTCTGAAGAAGTAGATATGCATCGTTATAGATACCCAAAGGAAGTAAATGTGTATAAAAGAGAGATCCACTTCTATACAGTCAACATAGATATATAGGGCCGCAGCTTGCGGTTTGGTGGTGTGGGGTCGCTCGAGATCGCCGCAGGCGTCTGCGGGGCAGCGAAGAGGGAGCAACGTCGACGACGTCTCAGCGAGGAGTTTGAGGAGAAAGACGAGAAAGAAGCGGAAGAAGAGAGAGAAAGGAAGAAAAGAAGGAGAGAGAAGAAAGAAGAAGAGAGAAGGAAAAAGAAGAGAGAAGGAAAAAGAAGAGAGAAGGAAAAAGAAGAGAGAAGGAAGAAGAAGAAGAGAGAAGGAAGAAGAAGAAGAGAGAAGGAAGAAGAAGAAGAGAGAAGGAAGAAGAAGAAGAGAGAAGGAAGAAGAAGAAGAGAGAAGGAAGAAGAAGAAGAGAGAAGGAAGAAGAAGAAGAGAGAAGGAAGAAGAAGAAGAGAGAAGGAAGAAGAAGAAGAGAGAAGGAAGAAGAAGAAGAGAGAAGGAAGAAGAAGAAGAGAGAAGGAAGAAGAAGAAGAGAGAAGGAAGAAGAAGAAGAGAGAAGGAAGAAGAAGAAGAGAGAAGGAAGAAGAAGAAGAGAGAAGGAAGAAGAAGAAGAGAGAAGGAAGAAGAAGAAGAGAGAAGGAAGAAGAAGAAGAGAGAAGGAAGAAGAAGAAGAGAGAAGGAAGAAGAAGAAGAGAGAAGGAAGAAGAAGAAGAGAGAAGGAAGAAGAAGAAGAAGAGAGGGCTGACCGCTGGAGGTGGCCGAGGTCATCGTACTCCGTAGGAGGCGGGAAATAAAATGTGCCAGATCCTACCCCATAGCGCCTCAGCTGGAAACAGTAGCAGTAGCACGAGATCATAGCAGCAGCAACAGCAGCAGCAGCATACAACCTGCAACGACACTGCTGCAGCAAAAGTGAAGGAGAAGCATACTAAATGAAGACGCATGCTCTGACATACAGCAGCAACATCAACAGACACTCGAGGCGCAGGAACAGGAGCAGCAGCAGCAGTGACAGAAGCAGCAGCAGAGGCAGTCGAAAAGCAGCACCAGCACCAGCAGCGCTGCGATGGAAGCAGCAGCGATATCAGCGCTAGAAGCAAAACGGCAGCAGCGAAAGCAGCAGCAGCAGCAGCCTCAGAGGTGGTAGATGCAGCAGAAGTCACAGGAGAAACAGAAGCAGTTGGGGTAGAGACAATCGCTGTAGATGCAACAGCAGTAATAGCAGAGGCGGTTTAGAAGCAGCAGGAGCAATCGATGCAGCTTCAGCAGCCGTTGAAGCAGCAATACACGAGAGATAGAAGCAGCAACAGCAGCGGTAGAACCAGCAATAGCAATCAAGAGAGAAGCAACAGCAGGAACACTAGCGTTGGAAGAAGAGGCAGCAGCAGCAGCAGCGGTAGAAGCAGCAGCAGCAGTAGCAGCAGCGGTAGAAGCAGCAGAACATTAGCAGCAGCAGCGGTAGAAGCAGCAGCAGTAGCAGCAATAGTAGATGCAACAGCAGCAGAGGCAGCAGTATCATGGAAGCACAGCAGCAGCAGGGAAAGAGGGGTGGTGAGAGATGGTCAAGCAGCAGAAGCAGCTGTCATGCACATCAGCATTTACTCCGCTGACGACGTGCCTCCCGTCAAATGCTGCCCAATACATGTAGACATCCTCTACATATATATATATATATATATATATATACGCCTATGTCTATAAATAGATATATCTTATATAGATATGTCTATATAAATAAATGTGTAAGTATATATAGATAGGCATATATAAATAGATAAGTATATATAAAAATAAATGTATAAATAAACAGATATGTATATAAAAATAGATATGTATACATAAATAGATATGTATATATAAATAGATATGTACATATAAATAGATATGTATATATAAATAGATATGTATATGTAAATAGATATGTATATATAAATAGATATGTGAATACAGATAGATATGTATGTATGAATAGATATGTATATATATATATATATATATATATACAATTGTTACACACAGTGCGACAGAAACTCAGGCAGGACTAGTCTGGAATATTGGAGAGTAAGTAAACATGCATCGAGGG
Source organism: Onychomys arenicola (assembly GCA_949786405.1). NCBI lineage: Eukaryota > Metazoa > Chordata > Mammalia > Rodentia > Cricetidae > Onychomys > Onychomys arenicola. Next base: position 93,580 of record CATKUM010000197.1, on the reverse strand, counting down.
TCATATATCTAGAGGAATGCAAATATCCATACATGTGTATACACATATATCTATCTATATATATATATGTATCTATATGTATATACATATAGCGGCGTGTATATAGACGAAGATTGAACGTCATCTGTGCAACATAGATATTATCAGTTGATGAGAGATGTCTCTCCGCGGGCATTGAGCTCACCTCTATTTCGTCAATCTTCCTCCTTCACGCGCTGACTTCTCCGCCTCTGCCTATACAATCCATATATATCCATCCTTGTCTCTTTCTCTCTCTCTCTCTCTCTCTCTCTCTCTCTCTCTATATATATATATATATATATATATATGTATGTCCATCTAGTGTATCTGTTGACGTAGTGAAGAAGGTATGTTGGAGAAGAAAGACTGCTCTTCCAAAAGAGTCGGTTGAAGAGACAGAAGTAGTTTCGAGGAAGAAGTAAATAGAGATTTCTCAGTGAAGACTTCAGAAGAGGGTGGGAAAGGAGAGATCATTACCGTGGCGATGGAAATCCCGCGCGTATGTGTGAGGTAGTGGAGTACTTGACGGCTACATGCATCTGGCGGAGAGTTTGGGATTTCTTCCGTTCGAAACTGTGTTTTTCTTTTGTTTTTTCCTTCCTTTTCTTCCTTTTTCATCTCCTCTTTAATGTACTTGTGCTTCTTCTCTTCCGCTGCTGCTGCTGCAGTCCCTCCTCCAGCAGCACCTGCTTTTGTGGGGTCTTCACTTTGCTTGCTGCTGCTGTCTCCGTCGCTGTGGGGCTGCCCGGGCGTCTCTCCGAATTGTCTTGGCTCCCTCGAAACCCCTTCTTGGCATCTGCTTCTTCTCTTCTGCCGCGACCCCACTGCAGTATCTCCCTCACAAATCACATCTCCGTTCTTCTCTCTCCCCACCTGCTGCTCTTGCTGCTGCTCTTGCTGCTGCTGCTGCTCTCGCACGGCAGCAGCTAAGTTCTCCGCGAAGCTCTCCAGCGGTGGGGGAAGCGTCGTCGCTTCTCCTCCCGCTGCATTCCCCAATAACCAGCGCCCTGCACCACCACCAGCAGCAGTAGCAACTGGACCAACAGCAGCAGCAGCACCAGCAGCAGCAGCAGCAGTGTGGGGTATGTATGGGTGAGTGCTGTGGTGCTGCTTGTTGCTGTTGTGGGGAGTTAGAGGCGCACTTCCGTAGGGAGACAGGGACCAGGGTTTCTTTATTTTTCCTGCGTCTCCTCCTTCTTCTGTGTCTCTAAGGCACCATACTCCTTCTTCTTCTTCTTCGTCAAAAGGGATGAGAGTGTCTCCTGCATGCTGCGAACTGGGAAAAGAAGAAAAGAGACGGTGCTGCGAAGCAAGGTCCCCCAGTTTCGCCTTGAAATCAAAGAAGGAGCCTTGCCAGCCACAGCGGTGACAGTAGCAGTTTCCGCTGTTTTTGAAAATCTCCAACTTAAACAAATTATCTCTGCGAAAGCGATGTGGGGGGCATGCAGGACAATATTTCAACGTGAACTTCTCTGCCCGCTCTACATACTCCAGCCGTCTTCGTTGAAAGTAGTGCTCCAGAGCCGCTGGAGACACCAGCAGAGAGTGAGACGAGACAAACGTCGAACAAGAGGTAGGCACACCCCCCGGAGACATCGCTGACAAACACGTGGGATGACAGGGAGATGCCAAAGAAAAGCGAGACACAGAAGAAGGTGAAGAAGAAGAAGAAGAAGGATAGGGAGACGGGAAGGAGGGTGGGATAGACGGCGAAGAAGGAGAAGGAGACGCGAAGGAGGGTGAAGGAGAGACAGGAGCAGCGAATGAGGAAGGATGTAATGAGGAGACGTCAGAGAGAGAAGGAGACGGAGACGGCGGCGAGATTAGAGGAGAGAGGAAACGAAATAAAGAAGTGCAACCTCGAGAGGAAGAAGAAGAAGAAGAAAAGGAAAAAGAAGGTCCTGCTGGAGACGGCAGCCGAGAAGAAGAGGAAACAGAAGAAAGACAATGCGAAGCAAGATTCAAAACGGAAGAAGGAGAAGGAAAGAGGAATGAAATGTTGAAACAAGACGATGAAGACGAGAAAACAGTGGACCAGCGAGAGGGAGGTGCACGGGAGTCTGAAACAGCAACAGGTTCACCCCGTGGTGATGAAAGAACATCTTTGCCTGCTGCTGCTGCTGTTGCTGCAGGAGCAGGCGAAGACGAGGCGACTACTTGTGGGGCAGAAACAAGGACTGCTGCTGGAAGGAGACAACGCAAAGCAACAGGAGCAGCAGCAAGAGAAGAGGCTGTCTCTGGCGATGCTTTCGGTGAGACAGCGGCGAAGCGCTGTGAGGTCACAGGAGACGTGGAGAGACGCAGAGCAGCAGCGGAGCCAAGAAGGAGCAACAGCTGCAGCAGCAGCTGCAGCAGAGGCAGCAGGCGAGAGACAGAAGAGCAGCGGGACAAGAGGAGAGAGGCGGAGCAGCAACGGAGAAGACGAAGCAGCAGAGCGCGGTTGCATGCCGCAGCAGGAGGCATTGAAACGAGTGGAGACAGCTGCAGCGGCCTCACGGGCACCCGTGGCGGAGACGAGACAGGATCAAACGTTGACAAAGAAACAGAGAAAAGAGACAACAAAACGAAAGCAACTGCTGCTGCCCGTGCTGCGGGAACTGCGCAGCATTTCCTGCTGCAACACGACGCATAGAGACAGCTCCTGCCTCTCCCCACACCCTCGGCTGCTGCTGGACACGACGTCGCCACTGAAGCCGCCTCGACCTGCCTCACTAGCTGTCTTTGTTGCTGCGACTGCTGCTTTTTGTGCATTGATTCATGGACTTGACAAACACAAGGAGCAACACCACCCTGAGGCTGATGCTGCTGCTGGTGCTGTGCTGACCCCACAAATCGTTCTGCTGTGTTGGCCGTTTCGCCCATTGCACCTGCTGCCGTCTCATCTGCTGCGCTCGGGATCTGCTGTCTCCGCTGCCCTGTAGCCACTGCTGCCGTCGCGTCTCCACTCTGCCAAACTGTATTCGCAGGCGCATTCGCTCTGCTTCGTTCGCCTGTTGCTGCTACTGCTGCTGCTGCTGTGTTTGCTGCTGGTAAGCTTCTTATTGTCACCTCTGAACCTGCTGCTCCTGCTCCAGCACCGGATTCCTTTGATGTTGTTGTTCTTGCTACTGCTGCTGCTGTCGGTGAAGCTCCTTGTGACGTTCTTCCCACTGCTGCTGTTGCTGTTGCTGCTGTAAAAGAAGTGGGGCCTGCACCAGAAAGGCGTTTCGCTGCTGCTGTTGCGCAGGGGGTTGCGCCTGTTCTGCTTGGAGCTACTGCTTCATCGGTTTCTAAAATAACGCCAGCAAAGAAGCTTTTCGATGTTGCTGCTGTTGTTGCTGCTCGACAAATCTCTCCTTCTCGTGCTCGAGACCGAGACAGCGAAGTAGCTGCTGTTGCTGCGGCTGCGACTTGTGAGGTGCCGCTTGCTAAACAACTTTCCGCGGATGCTGTTGCTGCAGCTGCTGGCGCAGCTGTGACTTCTTTGGTGGGGACACTTTCTGGTCCTGCTGGTGCTGCTCTTGGTGATACTGCTCTTTCTGGCATTGACCCTTCTAATGCTGCTGCTGCTGTAGGTGGAGCTGCTGCTGCATTTGGAGCTGCTGCTGCATTTGAAGCTGCTGCTGCATTTGGAGCTGCTGCTGCATTTGGAGCTGCTGCTGCATTTGGAGCTGCTGCTGCATTTGGAGCTGCTGCTGCAGCTGGAGCTGCTGCTGCAGCTGGAGGTATTGCTGCAGTTGGAGGTATTGCTGCAGCTGCAGGTATTGCTTCAACTGTTGAAGGTGTTGCTGCTCGTAATAACGTAGACGGTGGTGCTGGAGCTGCTGCTGCTGCTGCTGCGGCTGGAGCTGCTGCTGCTGCTGCTGGAGGAGGAGAAGGAGGAGGAGGAGGAGGAGGCCCTGCTGCTGCTGCTGGAGGAGGAGGAGGAGGAGGCGCTGCCACGGGTTGTTTTGGCTCCTCATTCCTTTCGTTCTGTTGTTCTTCGTTTGCATTTGTTGCTGCTGCCGCGTGCCTTCGCGTCTTCGCAGCGTCCGTTGCTTCTCCCCCTTGTAGGGATTTGTGGGGCCGACCGCCTGGGGCTCGAGAAGGCGGTCGCAGTGTGGGGAGACGAGAGGCCGGCGCCGGAGACGCCGACGCAGGCGAGGTGATACGGCGGCGTCGGCGGCGCATATTTCATGGGAGAGGAGGAACAGGGAGACTCGACCACCCGAAGAGAGCGGGACACATGACGGAGGCTAAAGGAGAGAGACAGAAGAGAAAGAAGAAGAGAAAGAAGAGAAAGGAGGGAAGAAGAAAACAGAGCAAAGAAGGAGAAGAGAAGAAGAAAAAAAAACACCAAAAAAGGAAAAAGGAGACAAGGAGTGAAGGATTCGAGAGCGACGTAACGCTACGCGAAAGAGAAGAAGAAAAAGGAGGAAGAAGAAAAAGAAGAGGAAGAAAAAGATTAGGATTTTAAGGGAGAGAAAGATATCAGAGAGAGCGGAGAGTGCTAGTGGATCTTCAGAAATAGTAACGCTTGTGACTGTGTGTGACAAGAAGTTTCTTCTTCGTTATCTTCTCTTTCTGAAAACAGCTCTGTTAGGAAGAGGAAGAGACAGCGGCACGCTCTGTGGGGAGACAGGAGACACGCGGAGGGAGTGCTCGTTTGGGGAGACAGCCCATCACGTGGAGACACAGACTCTTCCTATATTGAAGGAAGGCTATATCACCTGAATGTGAAGCAGCAAATAACGTACGTAGCTGTCCCAGACCTGCGTGTAAGCCCACCGGTTCCTTCTTCGTGTGAAGTCGCAGAAGGGCAAGTGAGAAGAAGAGGAGGATGCAGAGAAAGAAGGAAAGATTCGCTGGAGAGACTTGCGAAGAGACAAGAGATGTGCAAGTGTGGGGTGACGACGCGCAGGAGGGGTTAAACCAGCTGTGATGGGGTTGTCGCTGAGGAGAGGGAGAAGACGACGTAGAAACGTTGGGGGGAACCGGAAGCAGTTCAAAGGAGAAAAAAGATGTGTGGAGGAGATATATGCAAAAGAAAAGAAGAAAAACGGAAAACCTGCTCGTAGACACTCTCTCTTTTTGCACCACAGAAACGCAAGAATCCGCGTGCTCGACACGCGAATCGAAGACACCAGCACCCCCCTCCCCGCGCATTCTCCCTGCTGCTGCTGTTGCCAGCGGGGCTGCTGCTGTTGCCAGACCTGCTGCTGAAACGACGTGAGCAGCAGCAGCAGCAGCAGCGAGAGAAACACCGCTTGGATTGATGCACACGAAGAAGAGACCTGAACCAGCAGCCCTTGCAGTCGCAGCAGCAGTAACAAAGAGAAGAGAAAGAAACGAAGTTTGCTGGGGAGCAACCGCTGCGGTGCAGAGTGCACAAGCTTCGATTGTCCAGCACGCTCAGATTTCGCTCCTCTCCTCTTGCTCGGCTCGCTGCACTCTCCTGCGGAAGAAGAATTCACTATTCGCGCTGCTGTTGTGCTGCTGGAGGTAGGCTGCTGCTTCTGTGCAGCTGGTGTGCTGCTGACATGCTGCTGCTGTGATGCTGCCGTCGCTCTCAGTGCTGCTGTCGCTCGATCCTTCGTGCTCTGCTGCTGCTGCCGCTCTGCTGCTGTAACTGCTGCTGATGTGCTGCTGTGCTGCTGCTACTGTGCTGCTGCTGCTCTGCTGCTGCTGCTGTGCTGCTGCTGCTCTGCTGCTGCTCTGCTGCTGCTGCTGCTGCTCTGCTGCTGTTGCTGTGCTGCTGCTGCTGTGCTGCTGCTGCTGCTGTGCTGCTGCTGCTGCTGTGCTGCTGCTGCTGCTGTGCTGCTGTGCTGCTGCTGCTGTGCTGCTGCTGCTGTGCTGCTGTGCTGCTGCTGCTGTGCTGCTGTTGCTGTGCTGCTGCTGCTCTGCTGCTGTTGCTGCTGTGCTGCTGCTGCTGCTGTACTGCTGCTGCTGCTGTACTGCTGCTGCTGCTGTACTGCTGCTGCTGCTGTGCTGCTGCTGTGCTACTGCTGCTGCTGTGCTGTTGTGCTGCTGCTGCTGCTGCTGCCAGTGTGCCGCCTAGCATTTACAACAGCAGCAGCTTCACCCCAGCCTGCGCTGCAGCCACAAGTGTGTTTGTTGTTTCGATCGGTTAGTGAAAGATATTCTTCCGGAAGGTGCATGAGGATTCAGAGGAGAAGTGAAGTTTCGATTTATCACCGTGAAACACCCCCCTGCTTAGTTGCGGTGTACATACACAGCGTATCAGCAGAACCGGCAGCAGCTGCACATGATGTCTTTGCAGGAGGTTTGTGTGGAAGCAGCAGCAGGAGCCCTCCTTCTTGGCACCCCTTGTTCTATTTTTTCTTCTTTTTCTTCTTCTTCCGGGTTCCCTTCTCCCTTTTCACTCCTTCTTTCTCACCCTCTCACTCTGCTGCGCTTCCCTCTCTCTGATGCTCCACTCCTCGCTCGAGTTTCTACTGTTTCGCTGCGGTTGCTGTGCTGCTAACACACCACACGAAAAGTGCAGCATCAGCAGCAGAAGCAGCAGCAGCAGCAACTACAGAAGTAGTAGCAGCAGAATCAATAGGAGCAGCAGTAGCAGCAGCAGCAGAAGAAGCAGCAGCAGAAGAAGCAGCAGCAGAAGAAGCAGCAGCAGAAGAAGCAGCAGCAGAAGAAGCAGCAGCAGAAGCAGTAGCAGTTGCCGCAACAGCAACAAAAGCAGTAACAGCAAAAGTAGTAACAGCAGAAGTAGTAACAGCAGCCGAAGCAATAGCAGCAGCAGGTCTTTCCGCCGCACTGCGATAGGTGGGAGGGTAGCAGCAGCAGCAGCACAGACAAGCGAAGAAGACTCCGGAGAGGCAGCGTATATATGTGCATGTCCCCAGCAGCAGCAGCAGATGAAGTAGCGAAGTGCTGCTTTCTCCCGAGAGGAGGTGAAGAAGGGCAGGCGTCCCAGCTAGAAGCAGCAGGAGACACGAACTTCTACATCACATAATGTGCAGCAAAAGTCACGCCGAGGCACGCCCCTAGCAGCAGCAGCAGACGTACCGGCGTCTCTGCCTTAGCTGCAACAGCAGGAAGAAGTATGCACAGGCACAGCAGCAGCAGCAGCAGCGGCCACACATCTACGAAGATGCAGAGGCCCCCCAAGTAGCTCCACGTGCTGCAGCAGCTGAGAGCGAACCGACATCCACCGCAGCAGCAGCGAAACAGCAGCTCTTCACAGCAGCAACACCAACGGCAGCAGCACAGCAACGGCAGCAGCACAGCAACAACAGCAACAGCAACAGCAGCCCCATCCGACCCCACTCCACGACAGCAATAATAAAGTTGCAAGCAGAGGCTGCCCTTGGGAGAGTGGTTGTGTTAGAGTGCTGCGTGAACAGCAGCAGTGACAGCAGCAGCTTCGTACAGCAGCAGCAACAGGGTTGCACCTGTTTTCCCGCGCGCAGCAGCAGCAGCATCTAGTGCAGCACAGCAGTAGGGAAGTAGCAAGAGAGGCAACTGCAGCATTCCACGCAACGGAAACAGCAGAAAAAACGGTGCCTACTGGGACAGAAGGCGGAGCAGCAGCAGCAGCAGGAGAATCAGGAAGAAAGGCTGCGACAACCACTGCAGAAAAGGGAATATTTTTCACAGTAACCATGGAAACAATCGATATTTCAGTTATTTTAGCTTCCGGGAGGCAGACTCATATTACTGGCGCTGCTCCCACAGAAGCAACAGCAGAAGCGCAGGCGCGAAGCAATCACAGCAGAGACGCTGCCCAGCAGGAGAAGGAGCAACAGCAACGCACGCCAGGTGCGCCTCCTCCACACGTCGTAGCGGAAACACCAGCAGCAGCAGGCACATCAGCAGAAGCAGCAACAGTAGAAGAAGCAGCAGCAGTAGAAGGAGCAGCAGTAAAAGCAGCAACAGTAGAAGCAGCAACAGTAGAAGAAGCAGCAGCAGCAGAAGCAGCAGCAGTAGAAGCAGCAACAGTAGAAGCAGCAACAGTAGAAGAAGCAGCAGCAGCAGAAGCAGCAGCAGTAGAAGCAGCAACAGTAGAAGCAGCAGCAGTAGAAGCAGCAGCAACAGCAGAAGAAGCAGCAGTAGAAGCAGCAGCAACAGTAGAAGAAGCAGCAGTAGAAGCAGCAGCATCAGGAGCAGCAGCAGTAGAAGCAGCAACAGTAAAAGCAGCAAAAGTAGAAGCAGCAGCAGTAAAAGCAGCAACAGTAGAAGCAGCAGCAGTAGAAGCAGCAGCATCAGGAGCAGCAGCAGAAGAAAGTGGTGGAGGTGTAGCCGAGGCCACTGGCGGAGGGGAAGACATTCCTGGGGAGGGTGTCGCTGTTGTCTTCTCGACAGGGAGAGACTGTCCTGATAATAAAGAAGCAGCAGCAGCAGCAAGAGGAGAAGGGATTGCTGCAACTGCACAGGAAGCAGATGCGAAGGCGAAGGCAGCTGGAGAGGAAGAAGATGCAGGTTTGCTGAGATGGCTCGCGCAACGCCTATCTGCATGCTACAACGCGCTACTAATGCAGCAACAGCAGCAGCAGCGGGAGGGAGAAGAGCAGGAGCATCACCGGGGTCACAGTGACGACAGTGAGGATGACGTCACACAGCAGCAGCACGAAGCGAACGAGAACGAAGAAGAAGAGAAGCAGCAGAAGAGGAAGCAATGCGTGAATGATGGGGAAAGAAAGAAAGGAAGTGGAGCAGCACCCGCAGGGTTTCGTCTTCCTGCATTCTCTGCTGCAGCAGCAGCAGCATGTGAAAACGCACTGGGTGTCTACGCAGCAGGCGTGACTTCAGCAGCAGCAGCGCGAAGGATGCACCACAGCAGCAGCAGCAGCCGCGCATGTATCGCCGTCGCTGCTGCTGCTGCTGTTCCTCCTGCCGTCACACTCCGCTGGATCCAGCAGCTTCCCCTGCCCCTGCAGCAACGCGTGCTGAAGGTGGCCAGGCACTGCAGACGCAGCGAAACCTCCCAGCAGCAGCAGAAGCAACAGCAGCAACAGCAACAGCAGCAACAGCAACAGCAGCAACAGCAGCAACAGCAACAGCAGCAACAGCAACAGCAGCAACAGCACGAGGAGCAGGATGTGGAAGAGCAGGAGGTGGAAGAGAAGATAGTGAAGGAGGAGGAGGTGGAAGTTGAGCAACAGGAGGGAGTGTGGGAGGCAGCAGGCGTGAGCCCGCGCTTTGCTATCGGTGATCTGGCTGTATATAAATGGCAGGGACGTTACCAGTTGGTCATCATCTTAGAGCGACGCTTGTGGAAGCTACACAGAGATAAATCACGCGAGCAAACGACAAGAAAAAGAGGAAGAAAAGAAAGAAGACCAAGCGAAAATAACAGTTACAATCGCAGGAAGAGTCATATTACAAGCAGTGGAAGAGGAGACAGCAGCAGTAGTGACAGAAGGAGACAAGCGAGGAGAAGAAGGAGAAGAGAAGTTGAAAGGGACGCGCTGCGGGAGACGGAGACATGGCATCCACTTGTCTCGCCGATCTTGAGGTGCGCTGGAGGTCTTTTCGAAGGGCCAGAAGGAGGTGCAGCAGGAGAGGAAGGTCAGAAGAAAGAGAAGAAACACCGGCGGCCTAGGGCAACAGAGAAAGAAGACGTGGTGGAAGACAACAGCAACAACGATGCAGCATCCAGGAAGAAAAAGAAGAAGAAAACCGCGGGAAGAGGTGAACTGAAGCCTGTCATGCCCCGAGAGAAAAAGCAGCAGCCAACAGCAGCAGCAGCGTCTCGTCTGCTTCCAAATTGGATTCCCAAAGATGAAGACAGCTCCAATCAGGAACACAACACCAGCAGCGAAGAAGAAGGAGAAGAAGCACGAGAAGGACCAGAAGAAGAAGAAGAAATCTGGTTTACGTCTTCATCTTTTTCGTCTGAGGAAGATACAGAAGAAGAGAAGGAGAAAGGCGAAGGAACGAGGAGGTCTGCAGCAAACGACGTAGAGACAGGCCCTGGAACACCTGCGAGACAACAACTGCTGCATGAGACAACAAGCACGAAGAGAAGAAGTACGGGAGACATAGTAACAGCGGAATGAAAGGCAACAATTGAGAACCTTTCTTCTCACACTCCAATAGTGACAAATGTTCATCTCATCACACCTACACATATATATATATATATATATATATATATATATATGTGAATATACGCGTATACAGATATATACTACATATATGTGGAGGAAGAGACGGAGATATTTCTTTCTCTCTTTCTGTATATATGTGGGAATATCCGTATAGTATCACGCATGGAAAGATGTATACATAGAAATATAGATGTTTCATCGCGTGGAAACTACGTACTCACACGTGGCTTCATGTGCATCTCTACGTCACCACTGGTAACTTGTATATATATATATATATAGAGAGAGAGAGAGATATATATATATATATATATATATAGAGTGTATATATGTATCTATGCTAATGTGTGCAGAAAGATTTATGTAAATGTAAAGCCAGATTTGTGCAAATTTGTATATGTTCCTTGTGAGTACCTCAGGCAGAGTTGGATCTCTCTCTTTTTCTCTGTAATGAGCTTGTAAAGGCTTCTCCGTAGAAGATATCACCGCAAGCATGTCGGGAGAGAGAAGATCTCACATAGTTAAGAGGCTTCTGTGGAATTTCAAAGGCAGAGAGAATTCGAGTGGGATAGGCAACGCTGCAGGTGAGACGTGCTGGCATTTCAGTAGAAGTCTGGCTGCTGGTGATGGTGATGATAATGGGAGTGAGTGTCTTTGCGTTTTTGCGAAATACGTGTGAGAGCAGATTCTTTTGCTGTTGGGATAAGAAGTCATTATGTGACTGAATAGACCTGCTTTGCAGAGTGTTCCATATCTCTCCTTTGACTCTCTGTAGAAGACGTCTGCGTAGAGACGCACGTGAACCTGTGTTTCTTCGGGTGTACGTACACCAGGAGAAGACGTGGGGGTGTCGGTACAGCAGCGGTTCATGGAGACAGCAGCGAGCCGTCTTTTTCTGAGGATGTGGGCAGCTCCTGTGTCGTTATCATAGTTTGGATCCTAGAAGACACAAAGAGACGTGGAGGGGGGAGTGAATTTCACTCGTTGTTTTGAGAAGAGGCGGATAAGAAAAGGAGGTGTAGAGACACCCTGCGCGGTGCTTCGTTCTCGGTCTGTGCGCTTCTGATCTGCAGGAAAAACAAAGTTCACTCCCATATACAGAGTCCTTTGTCTCGGCTATAACCGAAGTGTCACCAAGCATAGCTGCAGTGAGTGGCTTCTTGAACAGCAGCTGCTCGAGGTCAAAGACGAAGAGGTCTTGTTGCACTGGGGGGCAGAAAACGCAGCAGCGACGCAGAAACGAAAAGGGAAAGTTGCTCCTCTCGCGCAGCAACAGCAGGAGCAGCTACTACAGCAGCAGGAGCATCAGCAGCGGAAACTGGAGCAGCGGGAACCGCAGCAGCAGGAACCGCAGCAGCATGAACCGCAGCAGCAGGAACCGCAGCAGCAGGAACCGCAGCAGCAGGAACCGCAGCAGCAGCAACAGCAGCAGCAGCAACAGCAGCAGCAGCGTCGGGCGAAGTGTCTAGGCTTCGTTACGGTCGGGGAAGCACAGAAGGCGAGGAAGGAGCAGCAGCAGATGATGAGGGGACGAGAAGAACAAGGGGAAACAAGAACAGCATCAGTAGCAGCAGCTCATACAACAGCAGCAGCAGCAGGACAATCAGCAGCAGCAAGAGCCACAACAGCAGCAGCAGCGAGGGCAGAAGAAGAGAAACGCTCTGGCACAAAAGTTGAAACAACACATCAACAGCAGTCCCGAGAGGCGTCTCACCCCTCGCCAAACGCTGAAGCTGTTGCAGCTTCTGCTGCTGTAGAAGAAGAGGCAGGAGTCACAGAGACGTCAGGAAGAAGAGAAACGGATAGAGACGGAAACGAAAAAGAAGAAGATGGGAAAGAGGAAGTCAAGCAAGAAGAGTTTTCCAAAAAGAAGGAGCGAGCGCATGTGGCTGGAGCAGCTGAGGCTGCGGATATGATGTGTGAAGACGCATTGTCTGCAGCTTTGCCCATTCGAACTGAGGAAACAAACGGCCTACGAGAGGAGGAAGGAGGTGAAAAAGAAGAAGAAGAAGAAGAAGAAAAGATGAACGCAGAAGGTGAAGAAATGGAAGAGAGAAGAACTCGAAGCTCATGTGCCGTTGCGACAGGGCGTGATCTCGACGCAGAAAAACGAAAAGTGGCTGTATCGCCGGATAACGACAACAGATGCAGCAGCAGCAGCAGCGATGCAGCAGGCCGCATTAAGACCATCATCAACCGCAGCAGCAGCACGAGCAGCAGCAGCAGCAGCAGCAGTAGTAGTAGGGAAACAGGCACGTGCTCAAGGTTTGCGCGAGCGGACAAGCAGAGAAGTAGTGGTGATGGCGCTGCAGAAGTAGCAGCAGCAGCAGTGGATGAGAGTTCAGATAGAAAGAAGCAGCTGCGACTGTGGGCCCTGCCAGACCGTCTATTCGAGCTGCTGCAGGAGCAGCGGAGACTAATACTTCTGCAGCAGTATCCCCTTCTTCCCCATGAACGCAGAAGTGCTGCTCTAATGACTACTGCTGCTGTTGCTCACAACCCTCGTTCAAAGAATCATCACGGGAGCGACATCGTGGAGTCCGAGGAGGAAAGCAGCTGCAGGAGCCGTCCAGACAACAGCAGCAGTGCAACTACTGCCTGTGGCAGCAGCGATAACTCTTGCAGCGATACCAGCAGTAGCAACTATCGCAGCAGCAGCAGCAGCCGGTATTCCAGCAGCAGCAGCAGCAGCAGGGATTCCAGCAGCAGCAGCAGCCGGTATTCCAGCGGCAGCAGCAGGGATTCCAGCAGCAGCAGGGATTCCAGCAGCAGCAGCAGCAGGAATTCCCGCAGCAGCAGCAGGGATTCCAGCAGCAACAGCAGCAGGGATTACACAGCGGCGGAAGTGTGTTTGCTTTTTCAGCGGGCGTTATATAAATGTGTTTTAGAGAAGCGTCGCGAAGAAGGAAAAGCAGCAGCAGGCATGCATGATACCCGTGTTCGTGTATCATCACTCAGTCCAAAAAAAGTTATGGCCGCTGGAGCAGCCGCAGGTACTCCTGCTGTTGCTGCTGTTGCTCCTTCGGTAGAAGGTCAAGAAGAATTTGCTGCAGGCACTCGAACATCGTTGGAAGCAACAGCAGCAGCAGCACAGCAGGAACGAAGGAAAGGGGGAGATGCCGCAGCAGAGGAGGGAACGTATGCGAAGAAAGAGGGATATTTTCTTTGTGATTCAAGTACAACAACAGAGAAGAATAAGGGAGAACAGCAGTATCAAGAGAAAGCTATACACACAGAGAGAAGCAGGAGTGCAGGAGCAACTTCATATCAAAAGTATCCTCCCAAGGATGCTTCTGCTGCTGGTGTTGCGACAAGGAAGAATAGCGACAACACTGCAGCACAAGCACATCAAAGGGAGAAAGACAACGCAGCAAACGAGCTAGAGAAAGGGGTCGAGAAAACGCAGGACGAAAAGACGCTGCAGCAAATACAACAGCAACCTTCTGAAGATGGCTGCTGCTGCGGGCGACACGCACAACAGCGGCGGAACGCAGGTCAGCAGCAGCACGCTGAGTATGATCAGCGTCTTCAGCAGCAGCAAATCCATCAACAGCAACAGCACGGACCGAAGTATCATCAGCAGCAAGAAAAGCAGCAAGGAGGCAAAGAAGAAGAAGAAGAAGGGAGTGGCGTTGTGGTGAATGCAGCGGGAGAACAGCAGTTCTTCCAGCAACAGGAGAGACGGAAGGATTTGCTGTCAGGTGCCGACGATGTGAAGCAGCAGACGTGTGGCCAGAAGAGAAAAAAATTATTTGAAGTCGATTGCAAACCAGAGAAACAAATGAAATACATGGAAGCCAACCGGCTCTCGTTGCTGCAGCAGCAGCATGACGACCTGTTGGAGGACTCTGCTATGACAAGGAGCAGAGAAAGACGTCAAGCAGAAGAAGGAATTTCGCTGTCCTCTTTAGAAAAGATCTTTGATTCTTCTTCTACTCTTGCCGTTGCTGATCCCTTGATATCCTCTGAACACGTATCTCCTTCATGCGACAGGTCCGCATATGCGTCATGCTCATCACCTCTTCCATGTGCTGCTGCGAAGTCCCGTAGACCTGCAGAGCTACTGTCGTCCTCTGACGCCAATGTGACTCTATCCCCTGCTGCTGCTGCTGCGACTGATCACTCGCGGTTCGGACCGAAGATAAACACGATCTCGCTGTTCTGCTGTACGGAGCCTAACGCCGCTGCTGCCTTTGCTAGCCAGACTTCTTTTCTTGATCTTCATACTGTCGACGTAACGCCTTTTTCTTCTCTTAATTGGACAGCGCATGCTTCTGCTGCTGGTGACGGTCATGCTGGAAACAACAGTGCCACTTGCTGCACTGCTGGAAGCACCGCTACGTCTCGGTGTCGCGATGGGACTACTGCAATTCACACGTCTGCCGCTTCCGTTCTGGCTCATGAGGCGTGTGCTGAGCTTCCCGCTGCTGCTGCTAATGCTCACGCACCTACTGTCCATTCTACTTGCAATCAATCTGCTGTTTTTTTGTCTGCACCCGGCGTAGCTATTTGTCGCGCCTCTGGTACTGCTGCTGCAGCTGCCCCGGCAGACGCTGTCACTGCTGCATCGCCGACTGCTACTGATGCGGCTGCTGCTACTCCTGATCCACCTGCTCCTACTCCTGATACCTCTGCTGCTGATACTGGTGCCTCTGCTGCAGCTGCTGCCCCGAATGCCTTTCCTGCTGCTGGTGCTTCTGCAGGTGCAGCTGCTTCTACTGCTACTGGCCCTGATGCCTCTGCTGCTGCTCCCGACGCCTCTGCTGTTGCTGCTGCTGCCCCTAGTGCCTCTGCTGCTCCTCCTGATACATCTGCTGGTGCTGCTGCTGCCTGGGGTGATTCCGGTGTCGAGACCTCTGCTGCCCACGCGGAGAGAGGAGATCTATTAGCCGAGAGTCTCAGGAGCGAATGCGACTTCCTGTGTGAACGTCTGAGACGTCTGTCAGCGGCAGAAGTGGCAGCTTTGGCGGGGCCGCTGTGCTCGCTAACACATTTACACCTTGAGTGGATGGATATGTATTTTCTTTCGTTCGGGTGTCACAGCAGAGAAGAAGCAGCACTTCTTTTTAAGAAAAAACAGCAATTGCATATACCGCGCTTGTCGCAGCTTTTAGGCGTAGAGCATTGGGCACGCTGCCTGCATCCGGCTGTGATGGCGAAGCAGCAGCTCCCACTACTCCGTGTGCTTCCGGAACTGCTGTTACGACAGCTGGTAGAATGCAGTCAGCTTATTGTTCATTTTCTCGCACACATTCTAAAGCCGGAAGGAAAATAAGCTTTTTGGGAAATGAGGACCTTGGCTTTGCTGAGCGGAGGACGCGTTATTACTGTAGACATAAAGAAATCCACCTGATACGTGAAACGGACGTCTGCAATCACCTGTTGAAAATCTTCGAGCCAGAGAAATCAAATAACCTCCCCTATACGGAGAAAAAATACGCCCACTTCAGCGCAAATACACGACCACCCGTCATTCTCTCTCACCCACTGCTGTGCCCGTTATCAACCGAACAGTGCACAGACTGCGAACCGGCGCCCGTGCTGAGAGTCACTTGCTTCATTTTTCTGTGGTTTTCAAAAAAATGCGCCACCATTTTAAAAAGAAGCGTAAAATCCGCAGCTTAGCGGAGTAAGGATGTAAAAGGAGGACAGCCTTTCCATATCCACGTTGAAGGTGTATTCGCATACACAAGCCACAAGCTGGTGCAGTAGTCAGATGCAGACCCTGAAATGAGCTGCGAGAAGGAAGCTCCATCAGAGCGAACCATCTCATAGCGAAGAAAGTCTGAAACGTCAGCGTCAGTGGTATATTCTGTGATGTACTGAAATCGCAAAGCTGCGGACGTCGATTTTCGCAAAAGTCGACGTCTTTGGAGGAATTTCTGGTAGTCTGAATTGGATTCCTGCTATTTGTGCTGCATCAGGAAGATGTGTTCTCGTGAGGATGGTACGTCGCCATTTGTGTGACGTCTGACAGCAGATGGCTTTGTGTATAATAGTGGCTCCCCTTAAAGAATTACATGCTTACAGGGCGGCGTGAATCACTCAGCTAACTGTGCAAGGCATTTTGGACATGCTGGAAAAAGTTCACCATCACCTCTCGGTTCGGTCGTGGATGGCGGGTCTGCGTGTATCTTGATTTCCTGGAAGTGCACGGCATCTTGAAGATCCTTGAAATATGTGCACGCAAGGGGGGCGTTATATGATGGCGCTCTGAAGCTGATGTGCCTCGGTGTTTTTCCAATTTGGAAATGGCCCACGTACGAATATGTATGTTTTTGTGATCATTCATTGCATATTTAATAACACAGGGGGAACATATGTGTGGAAATGCTTGTAAATCAGGTCGACAGTGAAGTAGAGACGTCGCTGAGCAAAGCGTTGTTGTTCGAGAGGGACCGTTCATATTTGCCGTACTGCAGTTCCGCTTGAAGCTTTCTTGTTGCGTGTGTGTGGGTGTAGTTGCGCGTTTCTCCTTCTTCAGTATTCGTGACTGACACGATGATGCCGCCTCTGACTCGACATAGAATTCAGTTTGAAGTATTTTGGATAACGGGTTAGTTCGATGTCTTTCTTGTCTGTTATTCACCGGTTCGTCCCGTGTTCATTCCTCCCAGGTTGGCTATCTGTACATACTCGCAGTGCGTGTCTTTGAGGCAAGGTACACTTTTTACCTGCCGAAATGAGATTTGCATCTGGTGTTCCCTGGGAGTGAAGCCGAAGTGGCAAGATGGAGCAGATGGGTAACGGATAACATCCAGTGCGTCACCTTTTGACTTCTAGGCTCGTACACACAATAATGTACATTTGGGGTCTGCTACATCTCCTCTTCAGTGACTAGTGCCACCTACTCTTCAGTGACTAATGCTTTTGCTGCTTCTGCTGAAGGAGATACGGAGTCTCAAAACTCCGATAGTGAGAGGCTCTGGAAGGTGCAAGAACTACGCGATTTTTGACGTTTGATGCCGTAGCTCTGTTCTACGCTGTTCTTACTCCGTATTTCGTTTTTGGACGGTCAAGTCCCACAGCGTTCGCTCTAGTGTGTACGCTGTGGCGTAGGCCCACCCCACTTAGGTCTATAAGTGAATGAACAAATGAAATTTTTCCGCTCAAAGACGGCATAAGACAGCTTTCCGTTTACCCTTGGAGCGGAGGCGTGAGGCACAAGGATTAGCCTCACTTAGGAGACCGCGCGCCTACTGCAGTCTGAAAGGTTAAGGTTAGAAGCGAGAAGGACTGTACTACTAGCATCGGAGGGGATACGTGCTGCAGCCGTGTGAACAGTGTGTGCAGGTGAAATATCTATAGAACACCAATCTTTCTGTGTTACGATTGATTCAGTCGGCGGAGAACAGCTTCCCGGCTACTGTCTCGATTCGATCACTGCTCAAAAGTGTAGGTCACTGCTCTGAAATTAGTGCTAGTGTCAGCAACAGAAGCTACCTCCGAAATGGGCTGTGATCGCTGCCATCGCCTTCGCTAGCCCTGTGAGCGTTCCCCTCAATCTATGAGCAAGAAGGCGCAAATTTAGAGATCGTAACATAAGTAAGACTTTTTTGAATTCACGCGTTGCTGTGCAGAGGCCTTTGCGCACTCCAATACTCGATGGACATAATTCCTTTTCCATAGCGTTCAGTCTTCAAACTTTTTTTTCAACATGTATCTCCTCCAGCAATACTGCACACACGCATTTTCTGTCGTTAAACGCACGAAAGCATGGGTGTTGAGGAAATGTTACGGACGAATTCTTACCAGCCGTACAGAGGCACACAAGGTGAGGTTTCTTAAACGGTCCAAGGCATAGGAAAACCTGACAAACATTTGAGCAAAAGGACGTCTTCACTCATGGAAGTGTATCGCAATTCTTCGTGATGTGGTGCAGAGATCTGTCCTTTCAGCCCACCAACATGCACCACAGTCCAGCCTATCGCGTGCACGTCATTGACCTTTTACGGTCGGCAATAGAAACTGCTTTTGCTGGGTGCGACTGTTTCCAAATATTCCAGCAGCCCCAACAAAGTGATAGACGGCTCATACTGACGATATGGGATATTTTCGACACGACTTTTCTTCTGAGCCACGAAGTGTATGCTGGTCGACTATACGTTCATACAGAAGAATATCATGTTTGTGGTAACAATGAAAGTGCCTGCCGTCCATTCTAACTGGTCCTCTACAAGCATCTACGTGCAAGCAAGCCTACTATTCGCTTCGAGGAATATCTCTAATTCGAGACTAATTTGCCAGCTCTCACACCAGAAAAAATGCTCTGGAACGGCTTCACCGCGTCTTCACCACTTACAAAACAAAAAAATGCACTTACTAATGAATGCATCTTTCTTTAGGAATGTCTCTATCCGTGCGTTACCTTAGCGAGTCACTGTGCAGTATGACATGTCTTCACGTTGTTAATACGCCACAACATGCATCCCTCGTGACGATTAGCAGCATCCAGGACCCAGCTGATGCTGCACGTTTTCCAAACGCGTTTCTAAAAGTGACCTTGAAACTCTCCGATTGAGCTCTCAGACAATCAAAAAGGATGGCCGGTCTTTAAAAATTCCTTGCCAGCGCCATGAAGTGTATTATCATAGATAGAACTCGCTTCAGGTTCTGAATGCACACCGATGGACAGGTGATATCAAATGCGAGAAACACAAGGTGTTTCTCGCACCTGATATCACGCGCCGTACACGACATTTGATAAAACGTAAGAATGCCACTTTCTCGTGCCACTGCGCTCTTTGTTGAAATTCAAAATAAACGTCAAGAAACAGAAAGAGGTGACTTCAACTGAAGAACACCCCGAAGGATATATAGTACACATCTGCGAATGAGGCAACATGCACCTGTCCACCGCACGTCTTTACACTGAAACAACGCTTGACAGGGCAGCTTGGACAAGAATCCTGAAAACCACAAATATACAACCAATTTAAATGTAGGAACTCTGTCCATAGCAAAATGTGCGAAAGACGATGTTCACGTGAATCACTTGACACACTAGTGTCTCACTACTACTGTCGAACAGAACTAACATATTCAAATATTTTTTGCAGATGCGACAGCTCACGTTAGAGCCCAAATTGAAACGGTGTAAGTGTACCGCGTTCTCCAAGAAATTGGTAACCTATAGTTCGATCTCGCCGCTTTTTACCATTGAACGTTGCCACACGTCGTTCCGATGTACCGTATCACATGGAGAATTGAAACCACTTCCCAAGAGGAGAAGTGAGATGCTTTTGGGAAAAATTCCCGACTCCACCCTTCATCGGTGTTGTCAAACATCTATCAAAAGTACAGCGTGCCGCAAATGAAAAGAACGAATCGCTTTCAACTGCTGCAGCCGGCCTGCCCCCCATGTTCCTCTTTAGAACAAGTGTCTAACAATGACTTGTCCTCCTAGCCTGTCGACTGTAAATGTGTAACACTCGAAGGGCCTTCACTGAAACTACGACTTACCAATCAGTTGACAAAAAACGTAACCTTTTCCACCTCCCCCCCCCCCGCCCCCCTCAAAAGACCGTTGTTTGACAGCCTGCATGGCGCTGAAAGGCTACCATAAACAAATTTTGCGCTTTTCAGACGTGATGTCAATAAGTCAAGGCAGCGCCATAGTCGTACCCTTCGCCTACACGAAAAGCATTCAGAATACATGATGCACCGCAGAGCACTGGCACTGAAGCACCCGCTTACATGTATATGTATCCGCATACAGGAGTATTTTGCAGGCATGAAGTGATGTGGACGGACTATACGGTAGGGAAGCGACAAAACAACGCCTTCGCACTGCTGTGCAAGTAGTCGGGAACAGATTACCCCTTCAGCCTGACTACGGTGGTATCTCCTGAGGGTATTGAAGGGTTCATTAAAACGGCGTCCACAAAACAATACGTACGTCAGTGTGCCTTTTGCCAAACCTGTATAGTAGAGCTTTTCCAGGTCTTGCTCTCCTGTGCGAGGTTTCAAGCGTTTCATGCAGGCCCCTGCAGCACATGTGACACATCGAGCAGGGCGAACGCCACCAGCGCGTAGTTTCGGTTTCTGATGCTTTCGCCGCTACATACAGAAAGCAGCAGTACACGAAGCTGGACTCAGAGGTGCTCTACTTTCGTCGGAAGACATTTGTACAGCGTCTACTCTCTGCGCGAATAGAATATTATTCTTGTCGATGCAGAACGCTTGCTTTCCTGCTCATCTTACGAGTTACCCGAAACAACATGCTTGACGTCTATCATTCAGATTGATTTGTCTTGGTAAAATGCAGAGAACCATTTCACGTACTTAGCGCCAAAACGAGAATAATAACCCCGACCAAAGTTCCTCCCAGCGCGCAGGCCCACAGCCAAGTGGGAGTCTCTTGTGAAAATCCCTGCTCTACCAGCACACCCATTTGCTCCGCACGGGGACGCGGCTCACACTTGTACCTGCCAGAGTTGATATGGTCTGGAGCACACATCTCATAGGCTCCGCATCGTATGCCCATTAGCTCGCACGCTTTCTCTGTGTAGGCAGGAAGGGCTGTAGGCAATGCACCGCACTCAGACGTCACCAACAAGCCGCGCAAAGGTAAAAGCGCCTCTCCCTTGATGCGAAATTAGGGATGTGCACTTAACTCCGTGTCCACAAAAAGTGCAAGGGTCTGTTTAAAGGTTTCAAAGCGAAGTGGCAAGCCTTGCGCTGCGCTGATGATGTGGCTGTGTGGTCGACTCCCCAACCACACTGCGAAACAACAGACGAACTCACAATGCATTCCAAGGTTACCCTTTCACGCTAAATAAATAAGCTGCCAAGTAATAAGAGGAAGTGGCACCCTCGAGAACTGAAGATATATGTGTGGCGCTTTAGCACCGAGTCAAGAAGCTGGTATCACTGCTTGCTTCTGGAGGAACACGTCTAAAAATCCTTTGTAATGCGCTTGGAGCATGAGAATCGATATTGGACAAATCCTTCCTTAGCGCTGGTTGCCAGCGGACGCACTTAGTAAACTATTTACTACGTAATGCAACGCCGGCACCATACAATCCAGGGTCAACGAGGGATCCGTCCTCCAGCGCGTAAGGATTATACTAAATGAACAAAGTGCCTCGTCGACTCACGCTTGCATTTTCCCTTTCTTCCGTTGCCTTCAAAACCTTCCTTGCAGGTGCAGTGGTAGGAACCAGGAACTATCTCGCAGTCCGCAAAATAGGTGTCACAATCGTTTTCGCCAGAACAGAAGTCAGAGGTTTCACACTGGCCGCCTTCACCTGCTGTATAACCTGGCTTGCATTCACAACGATAAGATCCTGGAGTATTGACGCAGTTGGCACTGCGTGGGCATGGGTTGTCCTGTGTACATTCGTCAATATCTGTATATTGGCAAACATGCAGGAAAAAGCGTTGCCAAAATATTTACAATCGCAGTTTGGTGGAGTGAATCAGAAACCTCTTTCTTCTCTCTTACCTAACAAGCTACGAAGCCTGTGAACAGATAACGACACCGGCGTACAGATGTAATCGGCATAGCGCGATATGACGCTTCCCTATGAGCTACATGTAGTTAGACCAAGCGCCAAGCCCCACAACGCGCTTTTACATAACGTAGAAGCCTTACCGTGGCACTCCTTCCCTGGTTGGTCAATGTTGCCCGTGTAGCCCGTCACACACTTGCAAATGACGGGGCGTTTGTACTGGTTGATACACTCGCTGTGCTCCGGACAACCTCCATTGTCGACGAGACATTCGTTTTTATCTGTCATTGAAGACAGATCAATTCACGCTGCATTGATTCCAGCCACCTTGACAACTACAGGCTTCGGTTCAAATGATGGGCAACCCGGCCGCACGCTGGATATACGTAATTTTAAATAGTATCAGGTGCTTTTGTGACATTGACGATTATCATATTTGAATCAATATCAGCACTCGACAAAATGCATGTAGGCAAACGGGTCTCGTTCTCGCATAATTGCTCGGTGAAAAGTAGATCTTCCTGCACGTTGGACATAGGAGAGTCGTAAGAATAATTGCGGCGTCAGGTTTAAAATATGGGCCGGGAGTTCATTCAACGGTGACTAACCTTCGCACGCAGCGCCTCGCCGTTCTGTGTACTCGCCGCATACGCATTCAAAACTGCCTGCGGTATTTACGCATTCCGAGTCGCGTATTCTTGTTCGGCAGTTAGATTCCCCGGTTGCGCACTCGTCGATATCTGTGAACACCCAAACCACCAAATATTCGCAAGATCGCCACGGGCGATTATGTCGCACAAGAACTCATCCGCACAACTGGATGCTGCATTACTGTCCACTGCAAGCTACCGCATTTATATGAAGAGCAATCATGAGCGTCACAAGAATGTGCCTGCAAAAAGATGCAGACATTCTGGCCCTTCGATTTCCAAATGGCCAAGCGCTAGTCCACCAAGTAGTGTGAACAAAGTGAAACTTGCTCCGGCTATCCACTGGTGCAGGATGCTAAGCAGCATCTGAGGTGAACAGAGAAGCACCGGCTGTCAAGGTGAGGTTACCTGTGCAGGTCGCCTTCGTGTTATAGCCTGACTGTTTATAACCGGCGGCGCACGTGCACTGAAAATCAGTGCCGCTGTTGGAGCAACCAGTTGCTTGAGGGGCCGCTGCGCAAAATTCTGTTCCTCCAGCTTTGCAACCTGCGAACACAGACAGAAAAACAGGGTCCCTAGGGCGCAGAGAGAAGTAAAAATTATGTCTTGCGCGTCATTCATACGTCACCGCGAAGTGTACGCTTCGCGATACATGCAGTGATCTCCGTATCACCCAGAAACAACCCCTACGTGCCAAGGCACATGCTGCATACTTTAACGGTGTCCCAGGGATCCATGAGTGCTGAGAAATCGAACGAACTGATTGAATCAGGCAGCCGAAACAACGGGAACTCGGCAGCAGCATGCTTCTGCCGGAACATTGTAGCACTGGCGGAACACTGGAAGAAAAAGTGTAGCGAAGTCCCACTGGTGAGTGCGCAACCGACGGGTGAGTTTAACAGTAGTTGACAACTACCTCTAGGGTAAAATGCAGGCACCCCGACGTCACGTATGCCTAACCTGGGGTAGATCCCGAGCCCCCCATTGGTTCAACCAGAACCTTTAAAAGCAGCTGGGGCACATGAGGCTATCGAATTCGAGATTCAAAATGTAGATACGTTTCATTAGGGTCCTCTGTGACGATGGTAGATGTTCTGGGGCGGGGGTACATAAAGCGACGGCTTCTCTTAACCTGGTGTCGCCTTGTAAGGGGCAGGCCATTTCGGATTGGTATTGCAGGACAGATTTCTAGTTGGTGAGGACAAAACGGTCTTGCTGATACTTTAAACACACAGTAAACTCTGCCTCTGTTACACTGAGCGACAGTGCAATGCACTACGCAGCAGTGCGTACGCGACCGCGTCACAGTCCCCCTTGCCAGAAGAAGGAAGTAGACATACTTACGCAACCGTAATGAGTCCGTGAAGTGCAAGGGCGGTCTCAAGACTTGCACATGAAACCATTTGCACACGTTCTAATGTGGCTTCAAGGTGGATAGTAACTTCTTATGTAGTACTACGACCGCACTGTTGTAGCTGTGTCGCGACGTCGGAGCGGGGGTCTGGGGGCCTTACGGCAGGCTGCAGTTCACACAGCCGCACTTGCTAAACCTGGCTAACGTTTGCGACGCGGATCGGGTAATTTCGGCTGATCACCTGTCGCGCGAGGTGCAAAAATGCTCCTACTCGCCTCTTTACTAGAAAACTTATACGCCACAGCGCAGATCGGAGGATTTTGGTGGCAACTTGTCTCGAAAGATGCAGGCGTGTTCCTACAGGCGTCTGTTCTAGACAACTTTCACACAGCAACGCTAAATGGAGTATTTCGCTGACCACGTGTCACCAAAACTGCAGAAATGCCACTACAAGCTCCGTACTATCAAACTTCCACGCACCAACGCGGAACGGAAGGTTTCGCTGGCAATTTGTCGCGAAGGCGCAGAAATGCTCCTATTCGCTGCTGTACTATGTAACACGTCCACGCCACTGCTAGGTGGAGCGCGGGCCTTCAACTTTTTCTGGCTGTAGGAGCGGCGGGCACCCAGAAATTGATCAATCGTAGATTTCTACGCATCGAGCAGTCCGACCGCACTATCAGTGTGGATCTATCTGCTCTGCTTCTACCTATGGGCTCTGCACTTTAATAAAGCGTGTTTCAGGTATGCGCTACACGCTCGGCCTGACGTAGGCTATGCATGCATGTGTGGGTGTTAATGGTGTGCGCGACACGAGTGACGACCGTTTTGTTGTAACAGTTATATATATCAGTTGTTGCTGTGTGTGCGGAGAGTCGGCTGTTTGAAAACTACCCGCACGGCGCGGAGTCAGCCGCGCCGAACCTACCTCTTATGCGACAGAATTCCTCAGTGCTCCGGCACTACAAATCAATCCCGTCAACACTTAATACTTACTTCGTGTGGAGAAACTGTTTAAACCTTCTGCTCAAGATATCGCCACCTCTAAAGCAGGTGCCCTGCAAGGACTGACACCAGCTGCGGCCGATACGGTACGCTGGCGTAAGTGTGGCATACGGGTATCTATATACACCTGCGTACACGTATGCCTCTTTCGCGTGGAGAATTTAGATGAGCTGTGCGTTTTATGTGGAGCAGTTTTCAATCATATTCAACCTTCTTGGGGCAAGCCTTGTATGGATGCTTTGGAGCAAACGTGACACACTGCTGGTAGAGATGGTGACTGAGTGAGTGAGAGCATCCGTGTAAGGCTTGTAACAGCGGCGAAAACGATGCATCTATCCAGACTATTTAGAATGCAGCCTTCTCCCAAAAAGCCGTTGACCTGATACGCAGCCCTTTTTTACAGCAGGCATCCGTTATACTCACGCAGTCCCTACGTGGACTCCGATGAGCCGTGTGTGCCGTCGTATGGTGTCGTTGGAGAAACTCAGTCGTTGTGCAGTTGGTATGCCCAGTAAGCTTTCTCAGCTCAAATCTTCGAAGACCGTAGACAAGGATCCCTGGCGAGCATTCTTGTCATCGATCAGGGGAAGTAGTCCTGTCCACAAGGTTTTGAGAATGTCGTTCACCGGAAACCTCGTAGTCGACTAGGTCCGGAACTTGCCCACAACGATTCGAAGGCGTGAGTCGTGGTGTAGCGGACGATGACTTTCTGATAGAGATCACAAGCTTTCCAGCCAGACACGGATTATATCACAGTATTTGTTCGTTTAAAGTGGCGGAAGTTGCTCTCGGAGCGTACATGCATTGGCATGCCTGAATGAATACATAGCTCCAACGCGGTCTGGAAGTTTCCTACTCCCAAACATCACAAGCGAAATTGAGCGCTGCATACAGACAAGCGGAAATTATCAATGGCTTGAGAACCGTGCGCGTCTTCTAAAATGATACTTCACCTCTTGGTGGACAAGGCCAAGAGATATTGTTTGCGTGTTTGATTCGCGAACAGCATATCTTTACTTCGGTCTTCAACATTACAGGGAGCTGGAACACGGTGTCTGGAAAAACTTGAGACGTATTGTATGGTTCGGCGTGTGACGCACAGAATACGTCTAACATTGGTCCTGTCTGCTCTCTAAGGCGCAAGCGGTACCGGTTGTCCTTTAGACGTATGATCAAGGTTTGTTTTGCGGAGCCGCACAGCACCCTGAAGACGCGTGGCGACGATTATTGTTTTCTACATACGTTATTTCACCAAGTGGGCGATGTTGCAAAGGAAACATGGCTACGCGTTCACGACTCTGGAGTGCCATACAGAGAAAATGTCGCAAATAGATCAAAACCACATTTCGACCTTTCGAACTGCTTCCTGATTGCACGAATCTCGGGTCCGCTTCAATCCGAAGAACACATTGGGGAGGGCATTGTCCATGCCATCAGTGTCTTACGTCTGTACCTCTGCGCCTCACCCCACGCGGGTGTATGTGGATAGAAGATGTCAAGGAGTGGAACTTCCCAGCTCTAGACGTCCATATTCCCCTTCAACAGGTTAACATGCCGCAGGAGTGTTTACACTGAGCACAGTGTACCCAGTATCGACGGGCGACATTCTTCTTTAGGGGCCGTGAAGGGCTGGAGAGATTCGAACCCTTCAAATCGTCTTTTTCGCGTCAAAGCCGATTAAGAAGAAACTGTTGACACAAGAACACTCGTGATAAACGAGATAAGATCACCAAGGATCTGGATGCAACCGGCCCCCTAGATGTTCACACTCTCTTCTCTAGCATACGGTACAGGAAGGAGCACGGGCGTAGCACAGATTGTAACAAGAGCCAGTCACTATTAGCCAGCGCAGAGCTCGTGCAGTCCCGAACGCTCACGTTGCTGTCGAATGTTTAGGAATGACGGCAGGCTGCACTTCTTGACGCAGTAGGTGTATTGGAGTATGTGCGTACATATATATGCTCTGCATAGCGTGAAGCTTCCTGCCATAGTCCGGTGTCACTGGAGTGATTCTTCCCTCACGTAGAGCAGCTGCTTTATGCTCTTATTACAAAAATATCAGTCTGTGGACCCAAAAGAGATGACACAGCTTTGTGTTGCGGTGCCCCGCGTCAGCAGCTACACGAGGGTACATTCACATGCATGCAGTTTTCACGCGGACGGCAAAACAAAAGTCGAAGCCTTGTATACGTGTTCGCTTGCGGCGACAACTCTTGCGAAAGTGGACCTAGTACGTAAGAACACAAAGCCGCTAAAAGATAGTGTTTTGTTACCGAAAGACCGCTGCCTCTGCCAGGAAGCAGTTTTTTTTTTTGCGTGTAAAAAGAATGGTAACGTTGAGGATGCTTTAAGTACACTTCAAGCTGCTACGTGAAAAGGACAAGCAGGTACAGAGAAACGAGGACTCCACCGTAATGAAAACTGTTCACCGTTGAATCTGAGCATAATCAAATCTTCCTTCTTACGAAAAGGAATGCATACGCAATAATAGCTCATACTATCATTGGAGAAGCTGTTCGTCGCTGAGGACGCTGAAAGCTGCATACCTCCACGAGTGATCACGAGCGCACACCTCGCACTTCATGAAATTGCATACCTCAACTAGAATCATTAACACAGGCGGCACTTCAGGTTGGATATTGCTCGCGCCTACTCTCATGTTCGTTTTACCCGGCACAGATAAAGCGCCCCACATTCCCTTACTCGACACCCAAATCTCCGGCAGCCCTTCGGCTCCGTGCAGGGGGAGTTCTGCGAGGCCCCCTCTCAACTGCAAACGCTGTATAGTATTCAGTGGCATAGGTAACATGAGGAGTGCCTCAGCAATCATGTGAGAACGTTACCGTCAGCTCCAGTATTTTGTTACTACGCATCAGGAACGGCAGGTGTCTCTGAATATCGATGTCCCGACCTTCCGTTAGTAAGAAGTGTCTGCTGCATTCGCACATAGAGAAATGCCTAGCCCGTAGCATCTGGTCGGATACAGCTCTAGGATTCCCTTGTCTCGCTGAGCTGTATTAGCAAAATGAAGCATGCCCATGTTGGGAATTCTGAACTCTTGTTCACTGGAAGAGTAGTCTACCACAAACATTTCTGCCCGTCTTCCATAGTGCCTGAGTGTCCGTAATAGCAGATGTATTATATCACAAACCTGTATGTTTCCTATGCTTAGCTGTCGTCATGAAAAAAGCTGAACTGCAGCATTACAACGAAGCGCGGCGCAGGCCTGACTTGGCGAAGTTGGTGAATCCCTCTTTTGAGAAAGAAAAACGACCTAGAGTACGTCTTCTACCACTTCTGTGCAATCAAACTTGCAGTTCGGGCAGATTCCCAAATCTGCAGGCTGAAATTGTCTATACAAAGTCCTTTCCGCTACTAGCTTCTCTGTACCAGGCCGTACGATGCTCACAGCCCGCGGAGGAGACTTTGCTTTGGTGCACTGGGAGAGCACTTTTTTTGTGAATGAGAAAGCGTCTACGAGAAACGTGAGCATAGACAACTGCGGCACACTCCTGCAAACTATAAGGTTACCTCAGTTGATTTTCTGTTTCAAAACTGCTGCAGAAACTTTGAAATTTACCGCGTCTAAGGTTCTCTCGAAAATGCTTCCTAACACATTTAAATGCCTCTCTTTCCTCGCTTCTCGCCCCCCAGCATAAACGATGTGGAAGTGACCTTCCGGATTTTGCCAACGCGTCTCTACCAGACTTCTAGGTTTTGGCTCCTTGTGTTTGGTTTACACATCATCACTGTCCGCTGTATGCGCCTCCGTCGACGGAATGTTCTTCCCCTTTCTTGGATATTTGATGCACACGCCGCTATACCTGTCTTTGTGTACATTTCGAGCCTCGTAGTTCTTCAGTGAGCCATATGATGCCACTCTCACCTTCCTTTGGCTGTATCCCTCCCCACTTTGTGTGCGCACGCGTATGTTTTTTTGGGTACCTGGCCACCGTTTTTCTCTTGTTCCCGCATTCACCGTCGCATAATCGTCTTTTTGAGTGTCCCGCTTTGGGCCCTCCACTCCTCTTTCGATATCTCACCCACTAGTTAGCTTGTGGATACCGCTGGCCGTAACGGCTGGCCGTTCATAGCTGCATGCATTTGAATAGAGGGACCTTGATTTTGAGAAGCGAAGCACCCTTTTGATACCGCCTTTCAAGTGTGCGCATCAGAAAAGTTGTAGCATATCAAAACTCTTCCTTTTTTTTTTTGAAAGAAATAAATCGATTATTACTGCATCCAAGGCCAATACTTTGTGATACAGCTGCAGCGTCACCACAATTTTCGTGCATGTGCGTCTCGTCGGTCCACCTTGTGTCTTCTTGATCCGACTGCGCCGCTACCCATTTTCCCCACTCCGTTGCCTTGAACCGGCTATCTATCACAATTCGGTGAAATCTGCTTCTTCTCCGTTCGCAAGCCCGTTGCGCACTTCTGAATCTTGCAGGTCCCTGTTTCGTCTCAGTAGGGAGCATAGTAGCGCGCGAAAAGCCCTCTGTCTCATAATACCCGGTTTCCAACTCATGTGTTTCGCGTGGTAGCAGTATTTTCTTGAGTAACGCGCGCGCTCAGCATACGCCATCCAAGTTGCACATCCACTTCTTCTCTCAACTTACGATCCGGGTTGTCTTTTTGGCGGAAAGGAATTTACTTTAACACTATACATCACCCTTACACCTGTGTTCATTACCACACTCCTGCATTTGTCCAACTTACACGATACGACTTGCAGCCGCCTTTCTAAAAACTCTCCTTCTCTCTTTCGCTTTCCAACCGAGGAGCACTTCCTGTTCCCGTGTTGCGTTGTCACTGAGTGCCCTCGTGCATACCTTTTCTCCTCTACGCGAAAGCCACATTTTCCCGCTCCCAGCAGCTTCTTACGCAGGCGAAAAGCTGTCCACGCGAAACTTGCGAAACCAGTGATGGTTTTCCCTCTTTAAAGATCATGAAAGATCACTTGTCGCCGACGTCACCTCTTGTCTTCTTCCCGTACCGTCTCTACGTGCCTTGGAGATATGCATGTATATATATATATATATATATATATATATATATATATATGAAAGACAGTCACACGTTTAGAGGCAATCTGTATAAAGGCTGCGAGTGTCTGTTTGCCAGGTGAGGGAACTATACACTGCTGTTTTCGAGGACAGACAAGCGCTTGTATCTTTGACTGGACGTGGGCTGAGAGGCACAAGTCAGGCAACAGAAGAGAACATCACAAAGAGGCGATCTTTTTTGCAGGGCTCTACATGCATATCTATCTATTCTGAATACTCTATAAACTCCCTCATAAAGACGCACCTCTGAGTAAAGCTTTCACAAGTCCGAAGGAAACAAAGTCACAGCAAATAGAGGCCATGCCTCTCCTTCTCTGCAAACCACGTTTTCTGCAACTGAGGCACTTATTTGAAAGTGTGCGGTGCAGGTTTTCTTACTTGCGTGGGAGTCAATTGCTCTGTTTGTGGAACCCGAAAGTCTGAAACACATTCTTTTCGCAGTACGTGGGCATGGTGTCGCTACACCGGGGAACGCCGGCAGAGAGGAGCAACGAACTCTACTCATAACTATGAAGTACAGACAACCGCACGAGACATAGCACCGCACGCAGAAAAGAAGAAAAACGAAACAGATAGTTTGTGGTCACCTCCACATCAGTTGTTGTAATACAAGACGACCTTCCTGCTAGAGCATATCGTAGTTAGAGGACCTCAGCGGCGCCACGTAAACGGCGCTTTATGAACCGGGTCGGTGGCACTTTTTCTTCTCTTCTGATTCCATTTCGCTCGGTTATCCCCCTTCTCCTCTGTTTAGCTGCCTAGTGTGTGTTTTTGCGTAGTGAGTTTGCTTCTTCTTCAATGTTATCCGCTCTAATAGTGCCAGTGTGTGCAACGTAGGGGCACGTGAGCAGCCGCGACAGTCGAATTTGACCTCTCTTTCATTTATTTTTCTTTTCCACCATTTCTTTGTTCAGTTCACCATCTACGCATATCTCTTTCTCTTCTTCTTTTTTTGATTTTCCTCTCTCTTTCCGTATATGCGGACGTTTTTTCGCTTTTTTCTGCTGCTCCATTCAAAGTTCATCCCGCCTGTCTTCACCAGGCCTATTCTTCTTCTCTCCTTCCTCCACCCTCTGTGCGTCGCATGGCAGTTCTCCTTTCTTTTCTTCGCAAACTTATCTCCTCAGTCTTTTTTTTTTCCTTTTTGCTCGTCTCTCTATCTTGTCTCTTTTTCCAGACGCATTCTCTGGTATTTCTTCTGCGTTTCTTCTCTCTTTACCTTTTTTAAACTTTCTTTTTTTACTTTTCTGCCTTTCCACCTTTCTGCTCTTCTCGTTCGTGTCTACATTCGGCAGAGCATTCTTTCCCTGTTTCTTCCTGCAACGTTTCTCTTCTGTCTCGTCTCTAGTCTTCGATTTGGAAATGTGTCCTCGTCTCTTTTCCTTTTCTTGTCTCTCTCTTCTTCGCTCCTTGTCACCGTCGAATTTGTTTTTTCTTTCTTGCAGCGTCTCTTCCCTGCGTCTGCACGCGTATCTTCTTGCGGTGTCTATGTCTTTCCGTCTCTCTCATAGGCTGTTGCTTTCTGTCGCTCCTTCTCCAACTTTCCCTTCGTCCCTTTAACTTCATCCTTCTGTCTATTCTTCTTTTCCTTCATATTCGCTCTTCTCTTAAGCTTCTTCTTCCTCTTCATTCCCTGTTCTGTTCTTTCTCTGTTTGCCACTTCTTCTCGTGTGTCTGCGAGTAGCGTCTCACTGCTGCTTCTGAAGAGTCCTCCGTCGTCTCTTCCTTCTTCTTTTCCATCTTCTTTCTTTTGTCCCATCTTCTCTTCCTTCTTTCCCAACTTCTCTTCCCGTCTTCACTTTTTGCTATTTCTTCCTCCTTTCCCTTCTTTTTCGTTTCCTTTTCTCTTTCTTTCCATGGCAAAGATGAATGTGTCTTTCTTCGGGCACTATATCCCAGCAGTGGGTTTAGCGAACCTCCACTGCTACAAATATTCTTGTGGAGGCTCGACGCCACTGGACCGGGTGATGACGCCGTTCTGGGAGTGGACGGCGCGGCGCATTCCGGTGTACGTACACCCGAATGTGCTGACGCTGATGGGAGTGGTGGCGGCAGTTTGTGGAGTGGCGCTGCAGCTGGGACATAGTCCACACCTGTTGGAAGCGGCTCCTTCGTGGGTGTATCTCTCTACAGCATTTCTCTTCTTTTTGCAGCAGACCTTTGATGCCGTTGACGGTAAACATGCCCGTCGAACAGGCTTGAGTTCCCCTCTCGGCCAGCTCTTCGACCATGGAGGAGATATCATGCTCACTACTCCTATAGCAATCACCAGTATGGCCTTCATCACCGCAGGCACCGGCCTCGTCCCTCATGTCGTCGCCATGGCCAGTTCCCAGCTGTTTCAATTTATTTATATGGTGAGCATAAGAGCAGGAGAAAGCCAGCAACCCACAGAGATAAGAAGAAGAAGAAGAAAAAAAAAAGAGAGAGAGAGATAGATAGAGGGAGAGATAGAAGAGAGTGGGGAAGGAGAGGTTGAAGATGGAGGGAAAGAAGAGAGAGAGGAGAAACTGACGGCGGGGAGTGGATGAGAAGAAGGAGGAGATGAAGTATGGACACAAAGGGGCAAGTGAAACAGAGATGAAGGAAAGAAGAAAAGTGTAGAAGAGAACTATTGGAAGAGAGAGCTGGAAAAGAAGACAAACTTTTTACAAGAGACTATTGAGGAGAGGAGGCAAAGAAAATGACAAAAAGTAGAAGAAGATGTTTAAGATCAAAAGTGAAGAAAAGACAATACATAATTGCGGAAGAAAACAGTTTTTTATGTGATGGGCAGGAAGAAGTAGAAGAAAGCAATGATGGGAGAGACAGGCACAGAGAAAACTTTGAAATTGAAATCCTTCGATGTTTTTTGTTACGCCATGCGTAAATCTCTTTGGTTGTTATCTTCTCTGTTGGGCATCGAGCAGGTTATTCATCTTTTCGATCCTCACGTCTATACTTCCCCTCTCACTTCTTCGAATTATTCTTCTCGAGGGTCTCTCTAGAGAACGTGGGTTGCGCCTCTGTGTAAGTAGGAGAGTAGGAGTCCGCTTCTTCCAGCCTGCGGAAGAAGAGAGAAGGGGGAAGGAGAGTGAAGGACGGAAAAGAAGAGACGGATTTACCAAAGACCCCTTGAAAGGTGCGCGCATGTTGCTGGAGGAAGGACTGGCTGCTGTGACCGCGCAGGAATTACATACTATCAATACAAAGCTGTGTAAGATACGAAGAGAAAGAGAGAATGCTTTCTGATCAAAAAGAAGAAGACGACCGCTAGATGACAACATTTTCCCATATATATATATATACGTAGAGAGGTGTGCTGCTGATAGACCGATTGGAAGCAGAGGGTGGTGAGGCAACGCAAAATCTGCACGAGATCGCGATCTCAGATTAGCAGCGCCCGCCCCGGCAGCAGCAGAGGAGGTGGGTCGGCGGCTTCAGATTTATTTCTATAGAAGTTGTGTGGACGAGAATTCGAGGAAGTAGAGAAATACAAACAAAATATGTGCAACTGCTACACTGCGTCTGCATATTGACTTGAAAGGCGTCGTCGCTGATCGTTCTCTTCACAGCTGAAAGGTGTACACATATATATATATATATATATATATATATATATATGTATAGTTCTGATTTGATTGAAGCTGAGCAGCCCTTGGGAGAAACACACAGCAAGAGTCGCTGTTTGAAGGACAGTCCTGTCGTTTCATGGACACTGCGAGCGTAGCTGCCTGAACAGAAGACGTCTCTCGAAAGAGTGGCTGAACCGTCATCGTTAGCAGCTTCACGTATATGAGGTTACGCGAGGAAGCATACTTCGAAGGTGGGGCAAGACAGAAAGTGAAAGTCCGCAGGGGGAAACTGCTCTTACTTCGATAACGGGTGATTCGAAGGTCAACTGAAAGAGGAGGTCGTTGTGAGTGGTGGGCAGTAGAAGAAAACTCCTTTCTACTGCAGAGAATCACTCAGAGGCTTGGCTGAAGAAGGCGATCATAGTGCTGTCTTCATGTTAATTCAGTCTTCTGCGCCTCTTTGTATATCTCTGAAATTTATTTCTGCCTCTGCATGCATAATCTCCCTCCCCGGTTCTCTGTGCATAGGACGGCCAATTTGCTTTCTTCTTGAGTTTTCTTCTCTCTGCAGAAGAAGGTAATTCCCTGTGCTGCCGTCTCAGTGAGAACAGAGGTGATCCTGCCCTGGAGAGAGATGTCTGTTCTCTTTTCTCGTGTCAATTCTCATTCTCCCTCGTACCTTGAGTACGCCTTCCCCTTGTAGGTATATATATATATATATATATATATATATACGTTCATTTTCTCTCAGCACACACTGGATTGAGAAGCTTTGTATGAGGAAGGTGCTCTCAGTCTGCGCGTTGGTGAGTCTTCTGTATTTTGGAGGCAGCGTCTGTGATGAGGCGGAGTCACGGCTCCGGGTGCTGTCTCCAGGCGTCGTCTGTTGTTATACTTAAGATGCCTGCTAGACTGTCTCGAGTTCTGCTGTTTCATGAGGTGACGTAGATGATGGGAGGAATTGTAATGGAACGTGGGAGGGTTGAGTGAGAGAGTGAGGTGGGTGGTATATATATATATATATATATATATATATATATATTTGCATCTCTACTTATATATATATATATATATATATATACCCATCTCCACTTATACATATAAATATATATTTACATCTCTACTTATATATATATATATATTTACGTCTCTGCCTATATATATATATATATATATATATCTACTCCACATGATATCTCCTCTTTTTCTTTGCTCTTTGCTGTCAGTGGTGGGAGCTTCACTTCCACGTGTTCTACGCTGCAACAGGCTCCGTGGGAGTCACCGAGGCGCAGTGGGGCGTCATAATCATGGGTCTTATATCCGGATTCTTCGGGCCTGGAGTCTGGCGGTATAATCTTCTCAAACTTCTGCCTGCTTCATCGCTGAGGTAAACGTCGTCCCACGGCTGCCGCCCTTCGCTTCCTTCTCTCTCTCTTAATTTTCTCTCTATAGACAGATACAGATCTCTCTGTCTCTACAGAGATATCCGTATATGCATATGTATGTACATATGTTGTCGAGATCTATAGGGGTCGCTATATCAATATAAAGACGCGTATATACAAGTTTACACAGTGAGATGTTCAAATATTCCTAACTCTACCTAGTTAGACATATGTACGCATATATATGCCTGTCGAGTTGTGTAGGTGATTTCGTATCGACTAAAATTTGTGTATATATATATATATATATATATATATATATAAAGGTAGATAGATAGGTTGATAAATAGCAGTTGTATGCGTATGTCTCTGTTATGTATCTCTGTGATCATGTCTGTGGGTAGGGAGAGCGAGTTCCAGCAAAGATTAGGATTGTGCCGAGGCCTCAGAAACGTTGAGAGAAGAAAAAGAAAAAGAAAAGGTTTAGGATCAGGCCTCCTCAACAAATAGATTTCAAAGCTTGTCAATACTTAGCGCTTAATACCCTGCATATGAAGAAACAATTACTTTGAAGGGAAGAAGAAGGTATTCTATATCGGATTATATATATCTACTCTGAAAGTCAAGGCGACCGGGAGTGGTTTATATATACATGAGCATGTGCAAGGAGAGTATCTTCCTCGACAGGGTTGTTATGACGCTCTTCTTTTGAGAGAGGAAGCAAGTAGTAGGACTTTTCTCTAGTTGAAGAAGCCAAGAAGGTGACAGTAGGATTAATAGTATCAGTAGTAATAATATTAGTAGTAATAGTATTAGTAGTGATAGTATTAGTAGTAATAGTAGTATTAGTAATAGTATTAGTAGTAATAGTATTAGTAGTAATAGTATTATTAGTAATAGTATTATTAGTAATAGTATTATTAGTAATAGTATTATTAGTAATAGTATTATTAGTAATAGTATTTTTAGTAATAGTATTATTAGTAATAGTATTATTAGTAATAGTATTATTAGTAATAGTATTATTAGTAATAGTATTATTAGTAATAGTATTTTTAGTAATAGTATTATTTGTAATAGTATTATTAGTAATAGATATATCTCCACCCGTATCCGTATACTATCCATATTACCTATGTGGATCTTTATATGGAGTGAGTGGATTGGATATGCCTTGCATTTTGTAGGATGTCACTCGTACAAAGGGAAATGACTTCGAAGACTACTTTCTCCGCCGCGAGTTGCTGATGGGTATCTAGTAATAATATTATTAGTAATAGTATTATTATTAATAGTATTATTAGTAATATTATTAGTAATAGTATTATTAATAATAGTATTATCAGTAATAGTATTATCAGGAATAATAGTATTATCAGGAATAGTATTGTTAGTAATAGTATTATTAGTAATAGTCTTAGTAGTAATAGTATTAGTAGTAATAGTACTAGTAATAGGAGTACTAGTAGTAATAGTATTAGTAGTAATAGTATTAATAATACCAGTGTTAGTAGTAATAGGAGTAATAGTATTAGTAGTAAAGAGCAGATGTGGAAAGAGATATATGTGTGACGGTTGTTGTGTATACGAAGAAGAGACTGGCCGCAATCTTCCAGCTCTTTCCTCTCTCGAAGAAGAGTATATCATCAGTGTTTCGGTGTGGTTGTATGTGGCGTTATACAGCGTCTCTCCGCAGTGCGTAAGTACGGAGGGACACGTGCTGCAGTGACTAACACCAGAAAGAAAGAGAACAGAGTTTCAGTTGTTGAAATAGGAATTCCACGCATAGGTAGATCCCCGTGATAAGCGTGTGCACCTACAGAAGCGTAGGAAGAGAGAAGTTTAGGAGGGAGGAAACAAAGACATGCAGCTGCTGTCTTCTTAAAGCTTCGTTTCCCAGGCGCGGAGGGATGTGATGCCCTCAGCAGCTGTGCCACGAGCAATAACGTTGGATACCTACTATTGTGTAGGTGACTCTATCTGCGTTGCGTCTCCTTGTAGATATCTGGATCAGTATATACGTGTATGGATGTTTGCTTGTGTTTCGTGTCTCTGCGTGCAGGTCTTTGTGTGGGGTTCGTGATTGGATGTGCCTGTTCGTAGACAGAGAAAGAGAAAGATAAGAGAGTCGTGTATATATGTATAAATATATATATATATTTGCGTATGGATATGTTTAAAGAGAGTGAGTGTGAACAGGGAGATCATTACTGGGAGAAAGGAGGGCAAAGAGCTACGAGGACACAAGAGAGAGCCCCAGGAAGTAAGCGAGAGATGTCCGAAGGGAATAAAAGGAAGAAAGAAATTTGAAGAGATGAAGGAAGATAAGGGAAAGGAGAAAGACAGAGGTCTATAATAGACTATACAGAGGCGAATGCGACAAATGGACATGTGCGTGTGTTGCTGTGTAGGAATGCTCTCTCCACCCTCGCGTCTGTTGTTAACGTTGAGATCAATGGTGTGGTGCTCGTCCAGGTGCTCCTTGTCGCTTGGTAAGACATCTTCTGCAGCTGCTGATAGTCGCGGTGATGATAGTGGCTGTGCTGCTGCCTCTGCTGCTATTGCGTTGCTATTGCTGCTGACGCTGGCCCGCTGCTGCTACCTTTTCTAACACGTTGTTGCTGTGCTATAGCGTGTTGCTGCTAGTGCTGTCCTCCTGCTGGTGCTTGTGGAGGCAGCAACACACTCTTGCTGTTGCTGCGGACGCGGTAGAGCGGTGCTGCTGCTGCGAAGATGAGGAGACATAGAAACAGCATTTGTTTCTTGTACCGCTGCGTCTGCTGATGCGGGTGAGACCGCCACCGCTGCAGGATCTGAGCCGGTATCCTGCTGCTATTCCTTCTCCTTTCTATCCAGCGCTTATAGTGGCAAGCTAGCTGCTATTGCCGAGGAAAAAATCCTGCTGCTGTTGCTGCTGTGTGCGCAGCAACTTGTGGGCGGTGGTGTATAACATCTTCCTGGGCATTCGGAAGGCGCGGCGCCCTGCTCTTGCAGCATCCCATGTCTTATGCTTTCTCTCGTATATGCTTCTCCAAGGACTTCTCTGGCATCTATGTAAGTATCCAAAGAACAGTCAGTGAGATACTATATGCTTTATCAGCATATAGATGCCTTCAAGGGCTCTTTCCTTCTCCACGTGACACCGACCTCAGGGTCACCTGCAGCCATTCTTTCTTCACCTACAGATAACGGCGGGCAGGTCGACTGCTCGAGAAGGCGTGTCGGGGGAAGACTTAGGGCAGACATAATCGGAAGAAAGAATCATGCTGTTTCACCGAGGCCCAGCTGCTCTGTAGACGTTTACTTTGCACTTAGCGACTTTTACCATGTTCACCTGAGTAGACCGATCTTGAAGCAAACATGTGTATGTGACCACATATATATATGTGGACAGAGAGACAGACAGACAGACGGGAGAGATACATTCAGACATATATGTGTAGCCTGCCTGGCTTGCTCTGCAGATGGGTTGGTTATTGCTGGTGGTCTTCCGTATCTCCGTTAGGACTTGTCTGCAGGTGCTGTGTGCGTCTGCGCTGCCTCCTTGGCCATGATGCTGCTGCCATTTGCGTGGTGCTTCTTCGATACTGCTTATACATCATTGCGACGGCTGTTGCAAAGTGCTGCTGCTGTCGACCGCACTACTGCCGCTGCTGATGATGCGCTGTGGGTCTATTGTGCTTCGACGTCTCTGGAGTGACGCTGCTGCTGCTCCTGGCGGATGTTTCACTACTGGTCTTCTGGTGCTGCTCTTCTACCGCTGCTGTTTTGCTCATGCTCTTCTGCTGCTGCTCTTCAGCTGCTGCTCTTGTACTGATGCTCTTCTACTGCTGCTCTTCTACTGCTGTTCTGCTGCTGCTGTTCTTCCGCTGCACTGTTTTGCTGCTGCTCCTACTGCTGTCGGGTGAGTGCGACTGATGTTGCTGTTGCAGGTCTGAACGCGCCATCGGAGAAAGGCATTTTCCCGCTGCTACTCTACTTCACGCTGACGACAGCTTATAGCATCTTCTTGTTGCGGCTTTGCTTGAGCGCCACCTGCCGCTTTCCTTTTCCGCTTTTTCATTGGCCGCTGTTGCCCTTCCTCGCTGCTGCTGCTGCCGTCTGCACTTCGACCTGGTGCCAGCAACACCGCCATGTCCTCTTTCTGGTGCGCTACTCATTATCCATATACGATCACTACACACACATATCCATATATATGTATATATATATATATATATATCTGAAGAAGGATTGGGAAATTGTAAACAAGGGTGTAGGTTCCCTGTGATTCACATATAAGAATGTCTCTTTGTGTATCTCTTTATGTTCCTACAATAGAGCTGTTCCCCATATACGCTCATCGTGCTATCACGCAAGGTGTGTGACACGTGAAGAGATGTAGAGAGAGAGAACAAAATAGTAGGATACTGTGCAGACATCCGTAGGACAGAGAATCAAACAGAAAGAGTCGTGGAGCCTTACGTAGTGCATATCTTCGCCGGCCTATCTCTCTCTATATATATGTATTTACTTATGCATGCGTACAAATATATATATATAGATAGAGAGAGAGAGATGTTTGGGGGGAGTGATATTTTTCGCAGAGGCATTTTACTATGTGTATTCTCTTCGTTGATAAGATCAGTGGTGCGTCAGTTATCAAGGGCGATGTACGTGCTGGGGTCGGCTTCTGTAGGCACAACTTCCGTCTATTTCTATCCACACATATATATACATCTATATATATACATATATCTAGGTAGACAGATAATTATGTATATATCTATAACTCTTTAAATGTATAGACAGACAGATAGATGTCCTCACAAATATATGTATATATATATATATATATATATAACTCTTTAAATATTAGATAGACACATAGATGTATTTATACATATAGCTCTTCAAATGTACAGATAGACAGACAGATGTCTTTAAATATATATATATATATATATAGACAGACAGATGCGTACGATGGATATTTATATGGATGTAAGGTTGATCCTCCTGGTTGTGTTTTGACTGCTGCGACAGGGGGTCAGCGTATGGAATGTTTTCTACCTCTCGGATTTCCTGTACACGTGTGTGATGGACGTCTGCGACTCCCTGGGGATTTGTTGTTTCCGCGTTGATACGGAGAAGCTTTTGCAGCAGCAGAAGACAAAAGAGAGCCAGCAGAAGGTAGAAGCGAGAGAAGAGCAGGATCGGGGGCCGCGGAAGCGGGGGAGTGGATGCCAGCGTTGCCGGAATGGCTTTGCTTTTGCTGCTTCTGCTGCTCAAGGAGAGCAGCAGGAGGTAATGGAAGGCACTGCATCGCGGCTGCGGGTGACGCGGGGATCGCAAACAAAGAGTTTGAAGGGTCTTGATGTCAAAGGAGATAACGACGTCAGTCGTGATGAAGCAGAGCGACGGAGAGGAGCATAAAAGTACGGAAAAAAAGAAATATGAGGACGAAGAGCCGCTGGTAAGTGGAATTGAAGAGATATACAGTTCCAGAAGGCGAAGAGAATGCAAAACAGATGGAACTATTTTATTTCTTTCGTATCTTTTGGTTCCCGGATCTCTTCCCACGTTTAAACGTCTTAAACTTTCTAGAGTTTAATGCAGTGGAGGCAAACTCAGTCGAAGAAGACGAGCAGTGTTAAAAATGAAAAGCAGGTGTTTTATCGTGCGGCAAAGAGGAGGAAGCACTCTTCGCCTGAGCTAGCGACAAAGAAAGAGCAGCTTCTATTGAAGAGTGATACCTCATTTTGGTTGTGAGAAGAGAAGACCTCACATGGAAACCCTGCCCTGGACGAACGATGGAAATAAGAGCGATTGAAAGCAGGGACCACAGATGTGCCTCGTCGTCGCAGCCGTAGGGGAAACAACAGCTACTCCAGTGAAGGTAGCGGACACAAGGAAGCGAAGATGATCACCTGTGACGGTGCAGGACTGCAGAAATTACTTCTGTTCATCACGGAGTGTGGAACAAGCGAAACACGTCTGAAAAGGTGAACATATATATACATATGGAGAGAGGGATACGTAGAGATAAGTGGGCAGGCTTACATATGGATATAGATGTACATAGGTATAGGTGAGCAGATCGTTTTTTTAGTTCTAATGTTTTTAGGCCGGATAAATGGGAGGAAGAGAGAATCACGAGTCACATACATGGAAGTTTCCGCCACCGTACTGAGATAATAGAGGAGAGGAAGATGTAAACACAGATGAGGAAAGGTCTTGTTAAAGTTTTTTCTTGAATGTATTTGCGTCGAAAGAGATACGAGAAAACAAAAGGTACGCAAGCACAGTCTGAAAGAACGCCTGACTGGTAGTCGACGTATGGGCGGTGGGAAAAAGTAGTAGTAGTAGGAGTAGATGCTCTACATGAATGCGTTTGCATCTCCGTTGCGGCGAGGCTAACAGTGAGAAAGAACAGTTTATATTAATAATAATATGAAGATACGCTCTTTATAGCTGCTGTCTTGTAAGCAGCAGTGGGAAAAATGTAGTGCCCGAGGATGAGTGAGATCGGCTCTTCATGAGCTGTGTTGCAGCTGCTAGTGCAATGTCAGCGTTGGAGACAACGACACGTGTCACTCTCTATGCGTAAATACGTCTGTTTACGTTTTTGATCGATTTTACACGCGTAGGGGTAACACTGTATACCTGCTTGATGTTTAGGCAGCTATCCAGCCAGCCATATACGGGGACAGACGGACGTATAGACACGTCTGCGCGACATTCCGACAAAAGAAAATGTGTTTCCTCTCACGGTCGAGAGAAATGAAATATGAGTGCTAGTGTTAGAGAGTGCGACTCTCCTCTGCGCAGCCGCCGAATGCATAAGCGTATGAGGAAAAGAAAGTAGGAAGACGGACAACATTAACTTTGTGCTCTCCGGAGTACCCAAGGGTGCGCATACGGAGTTCATGTTGAGATGATGCACGTCTTCGAGCGTCGCACGCAGACCCCTTCAGCCATCGTCTACAGCAAACTGCAGTTCTCCTGTGATTCAATCACAAACCAATCTACGCCACTTCTCTTCGTATATTCAGATACACCTATATAAACCTCAGTGGCCGTCTATATACGTGTACACTCAAGTCCAATTACGCAGCTTTCGATTGATACTCCAGCAAGAACATAGAGGTGGGCCAGTTGAGGTTTTGAAGATCAAAAATATTTTTTCTTTTCTCTCCGGGATGTTGAAGCGGACGAAGACGGCGGACAAGTATGCGCCCGCGCTCTTCCCGAATACTTGAGCCGTACAATATATCTTGGTACGGGTTGTACAAACCCACATGTGTTTATACGTAGGAGTGTGTGTGTCTCTCCACGTAAGCACGGACCCGTGTCGCTGTTATCTGCCAAGCGAAGGTAGCCGCTGTCTTGAGTAGAACATCCACTCAAGGTCATTTGTGCAAGTCGAAGTTGGTGCATGACAGAGAAAGTCAAATTTTCTGAGTTCATTTGCCTGTCATTTTCTTTTCCGAGGCAATATTTACCCCTGTGGTACAGCATACATTTTGTTTATGCAACAGAAAAGTAGCAATGTTTATCTGAAGTGTTGCTAACTCCGACTCCCCAGTTCTGATCTGTTCATCCGGTTCTGACTCATGAAGGCAGCAGGGCAAATTGGAGCTTCGAATAGATCAGCACCCGTCTCCCCGTGTACTAAATGTTTAAAAAACCGGCATTGCTAGTCACTTGAGGGATAGCGAGTGCTTCGTTTTTTTCTTTTTTTTTTTCCTCGTTTTCACATTGGTTTAATTAGCACCCGTATCCCTTTCTTTCTGTTCATCCTCTTCCTTCATCTGAGCACCTTGAAATTCATTACCAGTCGTATTCGCAGTAGACTTCATATGGCAAACTTTCTTGCCAATGTGCCATCTGCTCGTTGGAGAGGTGTGCCCTAGGAAGCGTGTTTTCGTTTGCATAGGTCTTCGTAAAGTAGAACACTAGTGTAGTTTTCAGATACACAGCATTACATGCACAATCTAACCTCGTAGTTGCGATGCGTGTATGTAAGTGGAAACACGTGCCTCAATCTACGGTTTATTATTATTCTCTTCATGTGAGGATTTCAAATTTTTCGCTCGCCCTCTTGGGGTAGACTTTTTTCCAAGTGTAAGTACGCTGTATCTGCGCCGCGGGTCAAACAATGCGGATACAGATAGCTACAGCATTCTTCCTGCCTTATGGGTAAAGTCGAAACAGGTGGATCGGGTGGAATGAGTTTGAAAGGCCTCCCGATGTGGACCGCGACCTGCATGCCAGTGTACGTGGTAAGTCTGCCGTCTCCCCTTGCTACATCAGCGTGGACATCCAATAACAGGCTGAAAAGAAGGAAAAATTCGTCAATCATTCAGTCGAACAGTAAATGACTAGGCTGTCGCTAGCTAGACCCTCGCGCAGCTGCGCATCTTGTATTCTCCCTTGCACGAAAGCAGTGGCGGAGAGATTGCACAGATATCTTTTGCACCTACCGATGTGAAAAGATGACTTCATCTTGTCAGTATCATCTTCCACTCGGTCACCATGCTGAGAGAGGTTCAAACAGATGGTTTTCCATTTAGCGTGCACACAGGAAAATTTCTGTATTTAAACTACTACATGTGAAAAGCGACGTAAAGCAGTCAACTCGCCGCTAAAGGGGACGACTCCGAGAGACAGCGGTA
This sequence comes from Onychomys arenicola, assembly GCA_949786405.1. Taxonomy (NCBI): domain Eukaryota; kingdom Metazoa; phylum Chordata; class Mammalia; order Rodentia; family Cricetidae; genus Onychomys; species Onychomys arenicola. The sequence continues at coordinate 50,407 of CATKUM010000197.1, read as the reverse complement.
CCAAGGGAAACACACTATGACACCGACAGTGTGCTGATTCACGTGAAAGCTTTGCATACGTGTCGGTTGCAAGCCTGGGGCGTCTAGATCTGTGGTGCGCTGTAACATCAACATCTTTCTATCGCAGCCACTTCGTGTGAATACCTAATCCGTGGCAGATGACGTCATGCACATTCTGACGCCGAAGAACCAGTGTAGTTCTGCAAGTGCAAAGAGAAGTGCAAGGCTAGTGCATTGGTGCATTTGTACATGAGATTACATCAGGATATTATGGCGGTACCAACGGCTCGCGCAGGTGTGTGATTCTCGTCTTCTACTATTGGTGTTCAAGTTACTCTTCCATCCTTATGCATATGTTCACTGAAAATGTCATTCTATATACACATATACATGCATATGTATTTCATATTCTTGAAGAGAGCCGTGTAGACGTGGCTATACAACGACGCCATGAGATAATGAAATTAGAACATCTGAGGACTACGTATAACCCCCAACGTGGATGTAAACATTAGTTCTTCGAGGTGTTGTTCGTTGCACGCAAATATGTGAATAATGTGGGTTCACAGATACTCGACTTGACCTTATCAGATGGATATTGACGCAACTGGATTATGTGTTGCCATTATCGCACCCGCAACATAAGCCGTCCCAATTACATGAGATAGAGACAGAGTAATATTATAAACAGGATACACGTTTCTTTGCATCAGGCATTACACGTCCCGACTGGAAGAGCGCGCTTACCGACTAGCATTCTACGCTCTTCCCGGAGCCTGCATAGGGCATAGGACGACCAGCTGAAAACATTTTGCTGACTGGGAATGCTTTCCGGTCTAATCGTACAGTGAACAAGAAATCCACTACGAATGGTGAAATGGCTTCAAGTCGGACACACACAGAAAGGCGGTTGAGTTGTCAAGATATTTGGCAGGCAATGATAAGGTTTAAGCCTCAGCGGGGTGGTTGCGACGACACAATAGAGGAAGTGGAGGAGAAAAAATATCTTCTAACTAATTTTCGCTTGACCTTTGTCGAAGCTTTCAACAGATAAAGCATATAGGCGCAGGGCGTCAGCAACCAGTTATATAAAGGCAGGGAGAGCACCACCAAAGGTATTTACGACAGAAACAGTAACATGGAAGGTTCCATTATTCAGCGAGCACGGACCGGTTAAAGCGCTTCGTCTACGGAAAAGCACCCGGACTGTGTGGTTCGTTCAGCGGTTGTCCTACGTTGATTGCTAGCCCTGGTTGTCGGGGACCGCCGCTCGAGCTGTCCTTCCCAAGCAATTCCGGCTTGGTGCGCTCTCGTAACGACAGCATTCTGTTAATTTAGCAAGTCCTCGTCCAGGCTGTCTCGAAGCTTTCTATACAATTTGCATCCGCCGACCTTGCGAAGCGTTACTGAAGGGTCACAACGAATAGATCGTCAAGACACGTATTAGGTAGTACAACCCCACAAACCTACACGCAGAAAGCATCAGTTAGCCTTCTGAAAACCATAGCAGCAGATGTCTACAACTATGCTATCTTTGCAGAGCTTAATCGCAAAGCGCACGAAAATGTAGACGTGACAGGACGCCGTGGCGCCGGGTTGAGAATTACAAGGAAGACACGTGGGCATCTCCACTTCTTAATGCAGACGAAGGCGTGAACAGAGTCATTCCGAAACAGCGGGCTTTTTTGACTCCGCATGACAAAGCGTCACTCAGTAAAGGTCTTAGATCTTTTGTTGTGAGGACAGCAGAAAGTACGGTTGCATACCATGGTCTGCATCCATTCCAAAAGGAAACTGAGGAATTTTCAAAAAGTCGACGTTTCCGTTACGGTAGATTGTATGCTTTAAGAGAGGCATCTGGCACTCAGTGGGGAGTGAAGGTTGCTTGTTCTTTCGTTTGTCTGCATGAGCCCCGACATCTTCTTCCGCATACTTTGCTTTTTTAGGAGGCACTGGGCAGCTTTCTTTGAGCAACGACCAAGTACATAATTGCCTGCATCGTGCGAGATCAAGACATTCAGACTTTGACCAACCATAATGAAGTCTACTGGGCTTTTCAGAAGCTCGTATAACAGCCCCAGCTGGGCTCGCGATACTAATCTCGACTACACCTTTATCTAGTATGCCTGCATGAACACCACGTGTAGAAATAGGACAGTCCCGCAATTAGTTGAGAAGGGATTTGTATCGTATACCTCAGTATTCATACAGGTACATACCGATAAAAGAGTTCCGGCACGTGCACTTCACGCCAAGCATCCCCATAAGATGCGACCTGCAAGAAATTATAGTTTCTGAGTAGCGATGAGCCTCGCAAGTTCAAACAAGGTGGCAGGTCATTATATGCCGCTCATGTTACTTCAGCTGGATAAACAATGCTCTGAGTAGCGATGAGCCTTGCAAGTTCAAACAAGGTGGCAGGTCATTGGATGCCGCTCATGTTACTTCAGCTGGATAAACAATGCCTGCGGTTAGGGTTCTGTTCCCGCAAGCTCACGCTGCTGTGCTTTGGGCGCTTACTTAGCCCAGATGTTTTGTTGAGAGAGAAACTTTTCCCAGGCTACCTCGTACTTGTGCACCTTAGCAATGCATTGTTCACTGTTCGCTCTCTCGCAGTCCGGCGGCTCCTTCTCTCGTGCTTGTCCTTCCTTTTCTTCGTCTACCCAATTGAGGGGGCTCTGTCGAAGCCTTCCACGCCGTAGAGCGTCGGGAAACATTACGTAGTGACTCACGGCAACATTTTGTGGCAGGACGGTCAATTCTCTATTTGGTACTGATACGTATAGCTGCCTCTGTGGGCGAAGACAGAAGTCCAGTAAATCCAACGGCAAAAGTTTTGCAGGGGAGAGCCACCTGTCGCGTTCCCCGCATTCGTCCTTGTTTCTCTCAAGGAGGGCAAATTTTTCCTTTTGCTGTCTGGTTTTCGGTTTCTCTAAATGCTCTAGCGTGTTCAGATCAGAATGCACCTGCACCTGTGACCAGGTTATCTGCGGGCGGCAACAAGCAGATGTCAAACAGACAGGCACTAGCGGTCGATGTTCTCTTCAGGTGGAACGACTTTAAATACATCGTGAGCGTCTCGTCAATGACAGACGCAGGTACACCATACGGGTGGGCTTTATACCCCCGTCAGGAAGTGACAAACAGAGGGGAGCCCCTCTCGTATTACACGTTCACGAGAAGCAGCGCGGGTGCCCAATTTACTAGGGGGAGTCGGCGAAAAAAGTCCTATACCTCGATAAGGTCAAAGAGTTACTGGGGGGGATTTGTTTGCATACGGCTAAATTGTCGGTGTAGCGCGTCCCCTGTATTGACGTTGTTTATAAACACAGGAGATGACATTCAGTGAAACAGTCTTTATAACAGCGACTAGTTCTGACCCTTCGCAGTTGGCACCTAGCGCCCACGTAAAAGAGAGGGATAAAACAAAAAACATACCCCAGTGTATCATTTCCCTGCCTGGCTGTGTAGGAGAAACCCTGTGAGGTCTTCTTTTTCGTCTTTTGGCTGTGCGGGAGAAAAGAGAATACAGCGTTTACATTGTCTGTGTGGAAAGTGCTCTGTTCTCTTGCTGTATAGTTGAGGAAATCAATGGATACCTACAAGTCATTATTAGCCCCTCATTGTGCAGGTATAGCGGATTTTCTGATGCCGCGATTATGAAAAACATTGTCTTTATTCTTATATTCAATCGTGGCACAGATGACGAAAGATCTTCTCGGTTGTGTACCCGCTACTTCTCTTCAATCGCCCACAGTACCTTCACAGAATGCTCTGTAAGTGCTCCTTCTTTGCCACTGGCCACGCTGACAATTTCCCAAGTCCCAGAGTATATCCATCCTGGAGGCACCAAGCAGAAATAGTATGCGGATCTACACTTGTTCCCCTGAACATACCAGGTGCTGCCAAAGTGATGCGGCGCGACTCAACCAAGGACTCTCAGACATTGTCACAAGTCCGCATCAGCATCCAATTCTCTGTGCAGCAGGCAAATATCGCATGTTATTCCATGCCTGTTGCGAGGCCCGAGGAGTCACGGACACGTCAATGGTGTAATGTGAGGCACACCGTGCAGTCTTCCATGTAGCTCAGACCTTCACACACCTGCCATCTCCACAGACAGTAGAATACCCGGAGCGTAGAAGATTCTACTGTTTACTCTCTTTCGGGTTCTAAATCTAGACACGCAAAACAAGGAGACAAGAATACGTAAGGACTACTGACATTCTCTTTGTATATACTCATGGACACGTGTACAGGCGTGCTCCACCCTATTTTTTATACCAAGGGTACACATATTGAGTGCTGTGCAGTTTTAAAACTACACCATGTACACAGTTCGTTCAGGAGACGCAGACTACGGAAGAGCACACGAGTCGCCCGTCTTACTGGCTTTAAGATAAAATAAAAGTCACTGCCCCTCTTCCACACGTGTTTACAGAGGTGTACTAGCTAACAGGTGTATACACCTTTGTCCAGACGCAAACATATATCGAGAACTAATCAATATTAGTAGTTCCGGAGGTTCACCACACTAGACAACCATTCGAGAAACATATCCCGTAGAACACATGTTTTCTCTAGGGGCAACGACGCAGACTACAATACGCCTATCTAGTATTGAATATTACACACACTGCCGCTTGTGGGAGATGCTTCGCTGCTACTGCGTCTTGTTATGCTGCACCTTTGCGAATCTCTCAACAAATTTTTCTGCGTCATTTCCGCATTCGAGGTATATACCACGCGAGAAAGAGAGCGCTGAGAGCAGACAGCAGCTCCCTGTTCGCTGGTGTGGAGGGTGCATCCCGCAGAAAAAACTTCAAAGGTTCGATCCACTTCCAAGTAAACTGAAAGTCTTGCTCTGGCATCTGCTGACGTATTCGGAACAGTAATATAGTTTCAAGGTCATACCAAAGCCGGCACTGGTACTCGTTCCAGCTTTTCAGGCTTCTTACAAGTGAGAAGAATTCATAGAAAACGGCAAGTGGTTTCTGCGGTGAATAGTCAGCCAAATCTGGAATAAAGTACTTTCTCTTACGTCTGGAAGCCTGTTCAGGTAAGCACCCTGCCGTCCGCGAGTACTCGAATCTCTCAACCTCTACCACGTTGGGCCTCTCTGTGTAAGTTCTTCTCTCGATGATGTGGATACCGTGGCGAGGGAGCCACTGGCAAGTGGGAAAAGGAGAAATATTTGTGCCCGCCAATGCAACAACAGCTGCAGACGTATCTTCATCAAACAGGTGGCCTTGGACGCTTCCTTGGTGGAATGGGACTTTTCCGGCTGCTGTATCACCTCTTCCCAGCGCGGAGAAGAGACTTGGGAGGAACCCGCCGCGTACGAAGGACGTGTCACTTGAGAAGTATGGAGAGTCCGGAATTGTCTTTGACGGCCGAATACAGCGGCAACGCCAACGGAACAGGACGGGAAAAACACACGTGACGATATCTGGGGTGAATCTCATTGGAAAAGAAGACGTTCTTCAGTGAGAGTAGGTGAACACTGTATACTCAGCAACCTTGTTAAGACGAGTAGCTTGAGAGATCTTCACTAAACAAGACAGATCAGTTCAGTGAAGCAAAACCCCTAGAAGCGGCAGGAATCATATAGAGGGTATATTAGAAGAGGAGGAGAAAGAGCCACAGGAACGTCAGGCATGCATCTAAAGCTGATGTACTTATCATGCGAAATAGTTGCCACGACCTCAGCGTGAGGTCGCGCAAGTTAAAAGAATAAGGAAAGAAGATATTCAAAAAACCTACAAGCGCAAGGCGAGAATCCGATGGTTGTATATATATATATTTATGTGTGTATGTGTGTGTGTGTTGTCGGCGTGGTCACTGATATGTTTGCAGATGAACGTGAACGCACTAAGCAAAGAGATACTTTAAGCTGTTCGAAGAGACGGGAAAAACTTTGTCCATCTACATGGAAAATGAGAGCGAACTGAAAAGCAGATGAGATGTCAGTGTGCAATGTCATGAGAAGACTTAGGGTATGGAAGAATAGTGGCAACGAAAAGTGCTAGTACCTCACATTGCCACACGTACAAAGGATCATGACACTTTCACCGTAGATGTGAAAGGAAGCACATGTGAGGAAAACCGAGCCCAGCACAACAGTTTGCAAAGGTCAAAATGATTCTGGAAAAGCTAGATATGTAGACAAGGTACACAATTGGGTGTATACCAACAGGCAAGTATGTGTCTGTGGATACACATATATATCATGTCTATTCGCACGCTTACATGTGCGCACACGTACTCTTACACACACGTACACCCAGATGTTTTTCCAGCTACGCAGGCCCTATATATATATATATGTATATCAGGCATACTGCGTAGACAGCCGAAGACATGAAGAGATGGCATTCTGGTCCAGTGTACGACAGACACTGATGACTCGAAAGAAAGTGGATCTTTTACATGCGTCAGCAAAGAAGAGCCATGTACACTTCTTATGAGGTCTAGAGTGCTTCTTTCGCACACCTACTCACGTGTTGGTGGACACAGCAGCAGGGACCGGGTAAGTGGACGAACTATAGCGTTCTCACCTCAACTATCCTTATCTATCTCTCTCTTCCTCCAGTGTATATGCAGACCCACCATTGGTGCGGCCACAAGTTGCCATCCAGCGGGCGTGCCCTTCTGATATACGCTTCTGAAGCTCAACTGCACTCAGTTGTGGCGGACACGAACTGCAACTCACGGATATTTATTCCTGTATCATTAGTTTTCTCTACAAGTCATGGACGCCAGACCAGAATCATCATACATGATAAACGATGCAGATATGTCCATCCACATATGACTGCGTATATCGTATATGTTTGTGTAGGTGTGTCTCTGTGTAATAAGTCGTTATAGACCGTATGTGGTTATCACAATATGCAGAACGTGAAGCAGACTGGTCTCACAATTAGTTCACACAGCCATATATTGACTAGAGCACCTCTAAAGTCTTCCATGCACCTAAAAAATGGCGGGGAGTATTCAGAAGTGCCTTCACGTGCAGTAAATGTAGGTTTGCTGCACACCTGCCAGGCACCACAGAGTCGAGATTCCGTGTCCATTTCTGTGTCTTCTGCGGTTTCCAAGATTGACGCGTCTGGATCCGGTGGATCCGCTTCAGCCGCGTTCCCTGCCGTCGCTTCAGAACGTGCTGCGATGGTATTTGCTTGTTGTCGTGCCCTTGGGCCTTCTGCTGCTATCGTTGGCCCTTCACCGTGAAGAGAGAACGCTGCAGTTTCCCTCGCCCTGGACTTCATCGCTGTATTTATTGACAAGATGCTGCGTTCTTCTATATCTGCGGGTGTTGCTCCTGCCGTTACTGTTGTCGCTGTTGATGCGTTTCGGTCTTTTCCACCTCTGTGAAACAGCGGCATTGCCTTCCTTTGGTCTGTCTCTCCAGGAAAACTGATTGTTTGTGTATCGTTCTGAACATCTTCGTTGGTACGTTCCAGTTTGCCTTTTTCCCCAACGGCAGACAAACTTATAAGAGGCGACTGCGTCTGTAGCTTCGTCGTCCTCTGCATTAATATCTCTTCTGTAGGAAATATTGCGTATGCAGCAGATGTTGATGGCCCAGCCTTCTCCGTTGGTAATCTTAAAGAATCAGGTATGTTAGCAACGTCGACTTCTCTCCTTGTATCTCCATTTTTCCTTGAGGTGAGTGCACCGTCCGTACTAACGAGACCTACAGCCGCCTTCTTTATCCGCTTCTCTGCAGGGTACGCAAAGTCTTCCCAAAATGAGGTACGGTCCAAAGCAACCTGACCGCTCTCAAGCCCACCGTGGGAGTTATCCTCGCGCGCGACGAAGGCTGCGGCGGGGGTTGAGACTGCATCCTTCCGACTAAGCCCTACAACTGATCTTCTTATTTCCTCACCGTCCAATGACAAAGATGCACCATTATATTCAAACGCAGATGTTTTGTTCTGCGCTCTCTTCGATGTATATGGACTCGCAGCTGTAAACGCTGCAGGATTTGGCTTTTCTCCTTGTAAGCCTCTTGCTTCTTTGGACAGAAATGCGCTACCGCCACCTGCCGCACCTACCGCCACGATTTTCCTGCTCGTCCTCTGAAAGTCATATTGCCACTTAGAAGCAGGAGCCCTCACACCGCGTGCTCGTCTTCTCTCCCTTACCTTTATCAGTGGGAACTGGCCCGAATTGTGGGCAGCAGTCAAAGCAAATGCTCTCCGACTCGCTTTTTTTCCATGTGTAGAGATAGAATTTTCTGTCGCTTTGCCAGCGTTCGCAGCATCCGGCCGAGAGCTGCTAAGGGCGAAATCGGTAGTGTCTCCTCTGCGGGCCATGACGTTGGATCTGGACAATTTATTTTTTGAACATTTGCGCAGAGCAGTCCTGAAAAACTGGTCTGATCCTATTTAGAAAGCAGAACGCAACAATCTTTCACGGTGGAGGGGGTCACCAAGCTGCCCACAGTGAGATACAACAGCAAGAAATATGCACATCTCGAGTTCATGTTTGCACAGGTATGCGAACGAAGTGATCACAGTTACACGTGCGTATATCTACATAATTTTGAATGAAGACCAACCATCTCTCTGATATGTGCTCATATGTCTATCCACGAAAGACAGAACTGGTACTGCCGTATACCAGAAGGAGGAGAAGCAACAAACTTTCCGCGCTGTCACCTATCGCAACAGTCTTTACTAGCAAGAAATCAGTAACTGTCCCAACTATTATTCGTAAGAAGCGATGGAGGTACTGCCAGCATTAGTTTGAAGCGGAGGATAAGCGCTTGATTTGTGAGTCAGGATTGTCACTGTGCCTCATGTACGAAAGACAAACAGTATAGAGTGTTGCATATTTACGTACGCGCACACGCCTACAAGTACCCGATAACGCGCGTACACATATAAGCACATGGTCACGGAGGCGTACGTATACACCTTTACATACTCTAGACGCTTTTTGTTCGCATTTGAATGCCTGCGACGATCAATTCTATAAACTGCCAGCGAGGCTGCAGCGCGCTGAGCAACATTTGCAGCCTGGTGTGTGAGAGGGGGTGTTGTTAAGATTGAAGACAACATAGTAAATGGAGAGCAAGCGAAGCATACTCGGATGTGTCAAGCGCTTACTTGAAAACAACGCGTATTCCATAGTTAAATTTGGAAGATAGGAATGTCCTGGAGCTTTCTCAGTATTTTTCCCTTGTCTACTGTTGGACAACAAAGCTTTTATATGTGTATATATATCTAGATGTATACCGATGAGGATGCACTCAAGGGCATGGAGCGTGTAGTCGTATCCGCGTCTAGCTGCTGTTACGCATGAGGGGCTCGTCTCGAGCGCGTATATATACTTCCACGAATCAAATAGAGACTGTAAAACGAAACCTCATACGTGCTACAGGTGTTTGACGCGACACAAGCGCACATATGGCCCTGTGTACCTGTTTCGGGAGAAAGAGCCATGGCCTCGAAAGGGCCACGCGTCCACCATATCTGAAACTGTCGAACCTCGATGTTCTTCAAACCAGGCCGCGGTGAGCATTTCATCAAGCAAAGGAGGAAAAGAGCGACGGAAAAAAAAAGCGCCGCCTCCATCCTACAACCGGCGCAACGCGTGATGAGTGTTCCATGGCACGTCGAGCAACTGGCGCAGGCCTGCAGATGCATATGTTATGCAGAAGATATACGTAAGCATGCACAACTGTGGGCCTTTCTGTACCTGTAAATGGACGAAGGGCTTAAGTCGATCTAGAAAATATCACCATGTGCGTGCGGCCCGGCTCCACACGTGAATGTATCCCTTCTTACTGTAAAATGAGACTAATGCACGTCATTCATGGGTGCAGCCCGATACCTAGTGTCTATAGGAGCAGGAAGGCCTACCGATGTACATACGTGTAGATTTGTGAATGCGTTCATGCAGCTGCTGCCCCTGACTCCACTGAGTCATTGAGTATCTGTACGACGATGCACGGCGGTACCAAGTGCGGATGGCAAGTGCTTGTGCCGGGGTCCTTCAGCTCAGCATAACCAGATGTGTTCAAGGAAGAACAATGAACCTAGGGAGCCACACATCTGACAGGCAAAAAACGACGTCCGCGGTTGTGGCGACTTAGCGTCTGAACCGCAGGACGCTTTTCACCTGCACTGCTTTCGCTAGTTCTTCCCATCGAAACACTTATAATGCCACGGTTTCCGAAGAGTATTATAAAACTTCGCACAGTATGTACGAATGTTAGCGTCTACGTATGCGCTTACCTGGGAACTGACACATGCATAAGTATACACCTTTATGTGGGACACATCTCCAGAAGAATCAGTCGCCTCCGATTGCTCTGGATACTACGTTCTCTCTTATACGCAAAGGTCAAAACGCCCAAATAGACACGCGTAAATTGAAAGCGATATACATGGACGTACACACACCAAGATTCGGAGGCAGTGACACCTATAGACGTACAAATACTAGTATCTATCTAGCTGGGGCTACCAAGGTGGGTACCTACTGGCAGGACTAGATATCTCTTGCCTATTCATCGTTCTATGTCCCAGATCGGCGCTTTGGGTGCTTGCTTGTCTGGCTTCGGCGTACCCATGTCTCTATCCTCTATGCTACCGTGTCGGGCCGGTAGTTCTGTGGATCTCCACAGTTCGTTGTCATGCTTGCCTCTTCCTTTCATCAACAGCACGAGCTCGTTTTGTTGCTTAACAGAAAGCTCTTGGCTAATTTACTATCTCCCTCACGTGCAGCAATCCGTCAGTTTTAAATGTCTGCCGCAAACATTCAGCGACAGCAACGCTTCACCCAGCAGTGTTTACACCTTCCTCCTACTTCCATCGACTAGCGAGAGTACTCGTTATGACTTTGTCTACCACAAGGATGGTGCCTTCTTTAGGTGTTCAGTGGAGATGAATGAAAGCGCAAGCCCACGTACATGATCGTATGTATTTATATCCGAGACTACTTGGTACTAAGCGAGGTAGACAGAGAGTAATGCTTCGGTTGCAAAAACGGATAGAGATCTTCACTTTTATCCAGCTCCAAAACTTCGGAATCGGACTATGTCACATACATCGTAGCACCATTCATGTTTTTGCATACACGGAATTCTCTGTGGTGGTGTGCATCCGTCCATGTACAAGTATGCAATCGCGCCATCTGCACATAACACTGTCCGCCTCGCACTTCATAACATATACATTATACACAAACGTACACACACACACATACAAAAACACACACACACGTACAAACACGGGGACGTACACACATAACATACCCGTGCAACTCTCTGACGCTACTTAAGGATACAAATATGCTTGAAGAAGATGGTAGACAGAGTTTTTCTCACGGCGCGGCTGCACGCGCCGCCGCGCCGGGGAAGCCCCGTGCTGCATAATGAAAAGCCTCAACGAGGGAAGGCGTGTCTACTGATACTTTCTCTGCGGGCCGGGTGATGTCCTCCTGTCGTAAATGTTTGTCCTTCCTTCGGTGCAGGCCCTTCTACTATATCAAAGAATGCTGCATATTTTTTTCCTCTCCGAAGATACACGTAAGCCGGCAAGCAATCAAATATCTTCCGTCGGCATGTAAGGCTCGTGGCCGTCAGTGTCTTGGCAGCCAACACCCTCGTCGGCGGCAGTGTCTTCGTCTTGAGTGTATGGTACACTTAGGCTTTCCACACAAAACTCAAGCATCGTTTCTGCACTGATCCATCTAGTCCGTCCATAGCTAAAGAATGCGTGTATCTTATGGTCCTGCCGCGCTGTGTTTACACCAGATTCTGAACCCTTTTGGTGCTGACAGTTTGACCCCATATGTTGCAATAATGTAGCAAAACGTCTCAAGTTTATACGTGCTATGCGTTCCTGGTAAATTGTTTGACGTGGGAACGACGGGGCATTTTAAACAACCACAGCAGCGCCCGGGTAGGTGTTTTGCATTACGTGTTTCGTCTACTCAGTTATAGGACAGCTCATTGCCTGTGAACCTGACGTATAATCTCTCGTCTCCCAGTCACCGACTCGCAGGAAAAGTTGCTCATGAAATGACCGTGATATATACCAAACCAAGCGGAATTGCCACGGAACATGCGGTTATGCCCAAACACGTGTGTTCCTTATAATTATTTGTCGTGTGTATACACATTAGGTGTCTTGTAGGTACACGCACCTGATGCTACTGGATTTCATACCTGCGCAGATGTCATCCAGTTCAGGAGCATGCGAGAGCACCCTGAAACGCCGATTTCACTATCAAAGAGGAGAGGTCCGCCAATGAAAGCGTGTCTTCCACACCTGACACTCCCTGACCGCTGTACTGCTTTAACAGATAGTACAAGTGCTCCGTAGGACTTTGGTCTGTATTTTCCATGAAACATCCGTAAAAGGTCTCTCAAAAACCCTTTAACGCTTTATTGTTGAGGGTCTTGCCTCGGCAAACGAGCCGGTTGACTGCAGCTATACTTGAAACGTTACGCTGATACTCATGATACAGCTGAGCTTTGGGGAAAGCGGTGCACAGCACTTCACGCGAGAGTGGATATTTGTTTATTCGGAAAACTCTCAGCGTATCAAGGCAGTAAGCTAGCGAGTGCTCACAGGCGGTGGTACTCAACGGTAGTACTCATATGGAGTGTGATTCCCACCCAATGCTTCTGGACATGCGTCGGTGCTGCTCCAGCGCCAGGAACTTCGCACGGTTATCGGTCATAAATTTCTGCCGCTGCTGTCTGTGAGTGCCACACACACCGGCACTGTGTAGTATACCTTTCCTCGTTACGCAACACATGCTACTTCAGCGATCCCGTACGAATGATGATAGAGGGAGAGGCTATTTCTATGAGAGCCTCTAATTCGTCAAAGTGTCTGTTTTAAGCCTTATGAATTAGCAGGTACGACGTGTTTGCAAAGGACACGTGGGCAGTTTCTATTTCTCATCAATTGTTCGTCGGTGCTGCTCAAGAAAACTTAAGACCTTGAAACTGTATGCACTCGCGAACCGCGTTGACGGTATGTACCAAACTGGAAGACTACCGCTGCTAAAATATCAGAAGGATTCTCTAGTTGAAGACCACTGACAGACGCAGACATCCAAGTGGCTAACTTAAAGTGTGAGTGGAAACAGGAAGACGCGTCTCCAGAGCAGCCAGAGTATCTGTGCACGTTACGGAAACTCTATCATCCAAAGGTGCACACGCATTGAACAAGAGGCAGTCTCACGGCTATAAACATTTACTGAGGGCATTGGTGAAGCATATCGACAAAAAGAACAACATGCATGTGCGGCGCATTATAAACAATAGCATCCAAGTATACGCTGAACCGATCAGGGTCTGGAGCTCACAAACCCCCAACCGTCCGCTGTGTCGCTATGCCCCAATTGCTCGTAAACTCCACCCTCTGCGGTAGGCGCAACCGTTTGCACGACTGTACGCAGGCGATTGAAAGAAATTGACCATTCCACACACGGAGACCCAACCCTATGCCGTCCTGCTTTTGGGATAACCACGCATTCTTGCGTCGCTGGCTTGTGCGTCTCCTGAATGAAGCTTCTGTGCACTTTGCAGAGTCAACGGTACAAAACTCTCCAGCATAACGATTGTGCGTGTAACGAGGGACTGAATTTGCAGTAGGAAGTATCGCCCTTCTCGTACAAGATGACTTCACCACTCGAGGAATACGTTCTGTTCATTCATACAATAATACGCTTCTCTACGTGTGTGCAAGCTAATTTCCGCTGTGCACGCTTCTACAGCCATCCCGCGGCAAAAACTCCGTCGCCCTTCTTGCTTGCGCGCTCGTAATAACACGCGTTTTCTGCACCAGTGAAACGTGTCTTTATGCACTGCGGCGAAGACAGCTCGTGCTTCCGCCTTTAAGAGCAACAGGCTCGACCGCAATAAGCCACTGTCTTCGCATTCATGGCACTGCCGTTTGTGCCTGTACCCAACTACTGCATTGCATCCCCCGAGACCCTGCCCGGAGTCAACGTCTTTGCTCTAGTCGTCTTCTTCCTACCTGTATATGCGGTCCCGTTCCCGTTTGCCTGCAATATGTGCATGTCCCCTGCTACAGTAGGCTTTCAAGCGTAGATGCTAGAAGCTATCACCTCTAATGACGATGCGACGTCTGGCTATCTCTGCATGTGCGCTAACATCCTTTCGCAGGTTGCGATATTTCTAATCCGCCAGTGGCAACAAACTGACAGGCGCTCCTCTCCGCATCGCACGTCTAATGAAGCACGCCGCGTTCCATACAAATTTGTGAAAACAAAGTAGCATCTTCTAGTGCCTGGGTTCCTTATACACACACTGACTGTTTTCTACCGAAGCGACATTCCGGATCGGCGCGCCAACTGTGTGCCATGCGCGCGACTTGCCCACATACAATCATTTGTACTGTGGTACGGAAACGATTCGTATCTGCTAACACACTGTATCCATGCACATACCAACATACGTGCGTACAGGTTTTTGAAGAATTCAACGCTGCGTGGGCCCCTGCAGTAGTAGCGGACTTGCCAACAAGTTTCCCTACGCTGAGAGTGTACAGTGGCCCTAGATGCATCAGTCCATGTCACACTGAAACGACAATCTATAAACTATTCTTGAATCGGCAAGGAAATAAATAAGCATAACTGGGTGGCTGTAACCACACGTATGTGCACACCCGTGGAAGTCCATGTACACGTACGCCACAGGTGCACATTTAATTTCACATGCTCACAAGAGACATGCTTCTCAAATGGAAACCTCCCCAAACCCCGTAGAAGATTCATTTGTACTGTGCAGTCGGTTACATCTTCAAAAGACAAAATTGTCAAGACGCTAAATCTTCGATGCATGTATACCTACCACCGTATAGACAAACGTATCCAAATCAATAATTTTGTTCGATAGTGTATACCTTCTAACGTAATATTTTAATGCACATAAACGATGCTGACTCATGTAGTAGAAGTGACATAACAACGGTCTATGATTCTGACCCGTGCTTGCAGCCACGCTTCATGGCTGGTGACTTCTCTCAATTCAAACCTAGTAAGAATCCCGCACTTGTACCAGCAACCTTGCACCCATGCTAGCGACACCAGAGCCGGATACAGAGAATATACACACCCAGTAGATATTCATGAGAGATGGACATGAAATCAAAGAGATACGCAGATGTAGTGACTCTACCCGCAGGCGGATGTGTAGCAATATCTGCGTAAATATAATACTAAAAGCGTGTATATATGTACGGACGTATACATGAATACAAATAAATATATATATATATATCTATATAAATGTAAATGGATGAGTAAGGGAATATACACAAATGTGCGTGTGCGTGCGCTGACACACGTATGCCAGTATCTACACCTGTATGCTCTGCTAGTGGCAATTAGAAGCAAGCCTACTTGATTAGAGCGAAGGACCAACCCGCAATGTATTTGCAATCAAAAGTGTCCTTCGGTCACTCCCGGATTCTTCACCACACACAAATGTATACGCGTTTTCCCTCATACATTAGTTTCTACCTGTAAAAAGCTCGTGCTTCCTTCAAAACGCCAACACGCCACACAGATAACCACAGTGTTCGCGGTGAAGACGCGCGTCTTTCTAGAATCATGCATATACACATATGTGTGTGCCGATACTTGTAGCGCGTGCAAGCCACGTTACTACACCTTAAAGCATAAAGAACTCAGTCAAACGGATGTCCAGGCACACACTACATGTATGTTCTGCATAAGGTTAGCCTCAGAAGATACTTTAACGCCGATGTACATCAATGAACACATACTGATCTCCATACGTATACAAACAAGTCCACATACGTATACTTCTGCATATTATATATGTTTGTTTCCTCCCAACGTGTAGCCGTAAATAATACGAAGAGCAATTTGATTCAGTCATCTTACATATCCGATAGCTCGAAGCTCATCTGAACGGCGTTTCCCTAAGGTCAGACGTAATGAGATATCGACTGCTGTTGCAGCAGCAGTGAACACGTCCAGTACACAAATGTTTACGTGTCCGTCGCTGCTGTGGCTGTTGCTTTCAGCTGCTAATACCAGCCGCAGATGTACAATGCATCAGCGTTTTCATGTGCAGGCCTCCGACCCGAAAACGGGGCTCCAGGATCATCTCCGCAAAGAAACCCCGTGTGAATCCATAGGATGCAATAAAATCCAAATATTTGTCACTTGCAGAAAGACTTTGTCCCACGGGTGTACTTACAGACACTGAGACCGAAAGACCTGCGTAACATATATGTTTACACTTCAAACATACGTGTATACATCCTCACATAACGGGAAAGTGGGAGAGAAAATTGTACCCTGATATGTAAACACGAGCCCCGTTCTGTATGCGGACTCGTGAAGAGGACACGTGGCTCGCAGATGCACTTCTGCACAGCCGTAGGTCGTACGACTGGAGACAGCCGCAGACAAGCGCGCAGAGCTGAATTTCTTCTCCACGTGCGCACGTCTATGTTGCACTACAGAATTTACGACATGACAAATAAACAGATCCACAGACATACGCACGTGACCCGAGTCTCTTCTGTATGAGCATGACTGGAAGACGCTTTCTTTCCCCACTAGTTGCTTCAGCAGAAGCATTACATGAAGTGCTTTCAACTGCTCAATGTGTGTATCTTCTATATAGCTGAAGGCGTCTACCTGTACAGGCGCAGAAAGAGACATACGGTCGTAGGCAGGGACACATACATACGTATGTATCTATATACGTAGCCACATATAGACATTCATATCTGGCTCCGGGGTGAACAAGAGGATTATGCAAACTTCTACGGGCGCCTACATTAACGAGCGCTTGCATAGATATGTGTATCCAAGCACGTAGATTCCCACAAGCGTGGTTGTTGTATGCACAACAAGTCGATATCGGTGTAGAAAAACGCCGTCTCCGGTGAACGTCTTCCTGGGCAACTATAAACCATTTCACAGGATTTCTCCCTCTCCAGGTGTTCCAGAAGTCCTTCGCTTTCACAAACGCTCATGAACCTGTTACGTCTCCATCTACAAAAAACGCGTTACAAACATATGCCTTCGAATATGAGGAAACAGTTCATAACACCTGTGTCTATGCATTTACGTATGTATATGAGACTACACATCAAACGTCGCCAGGTGTCCGCCAAATAAGACAGTGCGTCCACAAATGATAACGATACCTAGAAGGAACACACAAACCAGCTGGACCAGCGCGGCGGCACAGAGACGTGCCCAGAACGTGAGGAGACGAAAGTGAAAAGTACGAATCCCCCTCTCGCTGTGTGTGACTTTCGCGCAGTCAGAACACTCCCATCGATATAAATAAAGCTGGAGATACGCCGACTCGGCGAGAATAAATTTTCACATCTACTCGGACGTCTTCAGACAGAAGAACGCATCATACTTTGCCTGTATATTCCTACACGCACAAGCCGTTGATCTGAAGGTTTGAACATAGGAGAGTCCTTTATCCCTTCGGAAAGGCTTCACGCTTTCCCTCGCTCGGTCCATATATACACAGATAATTCAATCTACTACAGGGAAAGAAGTCTGACAAACGCATATCATCTTCTACCTCCCTCTGGGTGATGCACTTACATATGCAAGTCTGTATACTTGTTTATAACTATTTAAAGTGTATATACTGATGCGCGTACAAAGAAGTAATACACAGCTACATACACGTGTGGAAACGCGGATTCGTGTGTTCGCGACGCACATTCACTAGACGTGCATGTTACTATACATCTCTCTAGAACATGCTGCAGGGACCCTCTGGAGACATTCTTCACTATCGTGACTAATACGTATAGGTCCACTAACACATGTAATGATATACAGAAATGCCCTTTCTACAGGTACGTCTGGTTCTTCCTATACGCACATAAGACAGTGCTAAGACACCCGGCCACCCCCTTCCCCCGCCTCCCCTTTGATACTTCCTCCCATAACGGCGAAGACGCAGGAAAAACTCCCCTTTTCTTCGTCCACCAATACACCGAAACACGCGTCATGCTATGTTCCAACACACGGAGATCCGCACAGATATCCTCTACAGACCCAGAGGTGGAAATGGACATATGGAAAGCCATACATATCTGGAAGCGTGGTGTGGTGGTTTTCTTTTTTAAAAGAGAAATCCAGTTCGGATTGAGACGCCTGCGGGCCGATTACAACACGTCTGCCTCTTCATGAACAAAGTCACTGCTGCCATCGCCTCTTTCATCGTGTATCTCCATTGGCACGAAGTGATATATAAGGAGCGCGTGCATATCCCTACAGAGTGTTAAACATGAGGACTACCGTGATAGCTAGTTCTTTCAGGATGACACGCCCATCAGCATACCGCCCCGTACATCCTATCTACCAACTCATAGCGAATACGTCTCTTTCTTGAAAGAAAAAGACAACAAAGGACGGGTTGCTAAGGAGCTATAAAACACGAAACCGCCAGGTTCCATTTGCACTAAGGGCTCGCTCTACATCTGTGCATCATCTCCTTCCAACGTCCCCTACTCCAGCGCTATATCCAAGAGATTCAGCGCAAACACCATCCCCGCGCCAGCACAGTACACGAGCAACTGCAGCAGTCGATGTTTTCTCTCTCCTGTGAATACCTTCGTTGAAACCTGCGACGCAGCCGCACACAAAACAAGCCGCACACAAAACAAACCAGCAGTATGACGCAGCCGCCATGCGATACCGAAGAAATGCATTCTGTGATGCCACCCGTGTCCACACTGCCTTACACTCCCTGTGTGCAGGAGAAGGTAAGCGGATGTGCTTATATACGTATATATACGTATATATATATATATATATATGAGTGTGCCCTCGATTTTGGATACCCTATATGCGCCCCCACACCTACGGATGTGTCTACGACTAGTATACATGAGGAGAGTTAGAGGATAGGAACTGCTGGCATGCTGACGCACAGGCACAGGAACGGCAGCATCCTCACCTCAGCCGCGACGAAGAGAAGTGTTCCGGCGCCGAGGGCATTACAAACGCCAGCAGCAACGCGATTTTCGCTGGAAAGGCAGGCGCCGATGATAATACCCAGTGGAGAAGACGCCACAAAAATGCTCATGAGGAGCCATGCCCAAGCCGCAGACTGCACAGCAGGATGAAGAGAAACATAGATATCCACAGTGTGCGCTGGGAATATCTCGCAACGGACAAACATATCTACGTGCCCACATGTCTGTTGGGAAAAAGAAACTAAAACTACAGCCTACGCCTGTTTTCAAAGCAGATGACATGCTGCAACAGTGTCAATGCTGTGGAGAGGAGCCATGAATACATACACAATGTATTCCCGCTCTAGTGGCTTGATAATCCATTCATAACACACAAGAAAGCAAGTATGAACATTTCTTCATGAAACATCAAAACGAATGAGATATGTATGCGTGTACACTCCTTCTCAAGAGAAGAAGACAGGACACAACATACCGCCCTCACAGACGTGCCCGCGAGAGAAGATGCGACGACTCACATACAAACCCACATAGAAAACGTAAAACAAAAGCGCTCTTCACCTGATGCATACGAAAACGCATATAAAAGTCTACGACCAGTCTGGATAGGGATATACTATCCGAGCCACACAGCAAGAACCCTCGGTCAACAGGCCAGCTAATGCCCAGTGCACACGCCTTCCTCGGTAGCTAACCAATATACCTCCAGAGGTCCACAAGGAGATACGTTTGACGGGAATACGTTGCAGCAGCACCTAACACGAGAGAAGTGCAGTTTATGTACACTGGCTACAGACACACTTGTCCTAGGACATGATACACTTGCGTTTATAACCTCCCGTCCATAAGGCCACACACGCAGACACCCATATGAGTGGGTATGATGAGGATAGGCGCTTTTAAAACCGAGCCGTGGCCAAGAGATTCTCTTCGGCTTCCACAGACCGTGACCCACTGTGGCAGTCAGTAGAAAAAATCACACAGGATTGCACCTGCATAGCGCGACCTCCATATTCGCCTCCCTCCACCCCGCCGGTGTCTACTTCTCCTGCTCGAGGGGTATACATGTAGCGATACACGCTTCTGGATCGCTGGCTCTCTCCAGATCCTCCGATTCATATGCCGATAAATACAGAAGGGAAAATACGAACAGACATATACAAATCCTGCAAAAAGGAAGTTCTTGAAATAAGAACCCTACCAATTGCCTCTCCATGAACTGAGCCATGAGCAGCAGTGACTCCGCCCACTTATGCGCAGCGATAACGCTCGTGACAATCCACAGGGAGACAACGTTACTCTCAGCTCCAACGACGAAGCCTGGAGACCATATCGAAGAAAGGCAGAGCCTCAAGCGATATTTGCGAAATAGCACTCATCTGAAGGTCTATACAGTGTGTACAGACAACCTGTGTGTCGTGGACATCAGACTACCAACGTCGTCTTCACATCTGGCAAAGTGCATCTGCACGGTTTCATAGACGCTTACATAAATGTCTTCTGTTCTCTCTGTCTCTCTCGTTCACTTCAACCTCTCTCTGTCTTTGCCTCCGCAAACACGCGAATGATGCCGTCGATATACACACATATACGCACATGTCTAAGTGTATATATGTATTTAACGGCGCACACATACCGCTCGTCTTCTTGATGTTATATATATATGTATATATACCACTCTCTAAGTGACACATTACAACACAATATACAATTAGAACTCCAGCTACACGTGGAAGGCAAAGGGCTCGCTTCGAAAGCAATCAGGAGAAAAATGCCTCTGCTGCTACACCCCCAGGACTCTCGCTGGCCTTGACACCACACATATACATACATACCCAAGCGTACTTGTTCACCTGCGGAGAAAAGGTTAACATTCTCCTACACATGAACGCCAAACCTAGCAACTATTCGCAAAGCCAGATATATATATATATATATACATATATATATATATATATACATATATATATATATATACATATATATATATATATATATATATATATATATATATATATATATATATATATATATATACCTGTATGCGTCTGTTTCTTCCAGACCGTGTACGATGGCGTTTCACTACCTGTGTCGACATGTTTGTTAGAGTATTCATGTCGTGCGTTGTTGCGTATACCTTCAAAGAGACCGTGGATCGCCAGGGCAGCCATGAGGAAGAAGGCTCCTCCATTGATTTGTTTTGATAATGGGAGGGACCAGCAGAGAAAGCGGGACGGACACCAGCGGCAGCAGGAAAGTCGCAATCGCTTTCTTGTTCTCTCAACGTCTTTCTCTTCCTTCTTCTCCGGCTGATTTGAGCCTCGGCGTCTCCATAGACCTCCCCACCACCTGTACACATATCGTTCCTGCTCCCGCGTCTGCCCTCTGCAGTCTCCTTGGCCAGCCTGATCCAGCTCGAGTGCAAATTTGTCTCCTTGGAGAATATCTCTCACGGCTATTGCGACCTCCAAGCCACTTTTTTCTATTCCTCCTTCTCCTCCACCTGGTGCGGCTGTCCTTCCGACGCAAGTTTCTCCGCAGGCAACATCTTTCGTCGCGGTATCTCTCGTTGCTGCTGCTGCTTCACATGCAGAGACACAACAGCAATCTCTCTGTCCGGAAGGATGATAAAGAGTTGTGCTGCTGCTGCTTCCACACGCCCCCAGCGACGGCGCATTTGCAGCAACGGTCGCCGGACGCGCATCAACCCGCGGACAACTCTGCTCCCAAGTCCCTGCACTCTCTCTCCCTTCACACTTCATTCCTCCCCCTACCAGCATCCGTTCCTTACTCTCCTGGAGCTGCAGTCCTTCCGCAACGGAAATCACCTCATTTTTCAACACACTATCTCCTCTGAATTCCTTCCTCGTGCAAAATCCTTCACACACTTCCACCACTCTTGTCTCTCTTGTGGAGACTACAGGCTCCATGGTTTCAGTCAAAGAAATCGCATCTTTGAAATCGATCTCATCCGTATCAGAGCCAGCAGCAGAGGCTCGAGTGCTGTCTCTTGGGTGCTTCTTGCGCTGCTGAAGTACGCAACAGGGAAGCGCAAACGATGTCTTCTTCTGGCCTTTCAATTCGTCTTCTTCCATGTCATACTTCTCAAGACACTCCGTTTGGACCGTTCCTGCTTCCCCTCCAGGTTCCGTTGCAGCACTGCCCTCGCCCTTCTGCTTTCTCGCGGCTTCCCGAGCCGCTGCCGCTGCCATCAAACAGCATGGATATCCCAACCCGCACCCGCCTCCTCTCGTGTCGTCACCACTTAGACTCTCTCTCCTATAGCTGCTGGTACGACCAGTTGCTTCTTCATTTGCAGACATATCCTTGGCAATGTCTCTGGTGAGAGCTGTTTCTTCCCCATCCACAACGGACGCATTAAAAGACGCTTCTCCGTCGCCTTGGGTCGTGCCACTGTCTGCTGCTGCTGCTGCTTCAGCTGCTGCCCGTGCTGCTCGCGGGCGACCCACATTCTCTCCAAGTTCACATTCGTACTTTGCTGCTGCTGCAGCTGGCGCAGAAATCACTACCACTTCCATCAGTGCCTCCTCTCCCCTCGGGCGGTGCCGCTGTTCCCCCTCTCCCCCTCCCCAACGCCATCTCGCCTCTCTCTCGGCTTCCGCATCCGGAGGCGATGCTGGTTCACCTGAGTGAAATTGTAGAACACCAACACAAAGAACTCTCCTCGCAACCACGCGTGACTCAACAGACGCAGGAAATTCGCCAGTGATAAGCAATGCGTACAGGTCCCCGCATAGACGAGGCCGCAGCAGTCGTGGATACGTGAAGAAGCCGTCAACACTAGTACCAGCAGCAACGGGAGACAATCAACAAAAAGGGAAAACAGGGCAGCGGAGAGCCAGGAGCAGCAGCTGAAACAAACGGAATGTGTCATATGAGAAGCAGGTCCAATCCCATCGACGCAAAATCGTATAGCACCTCAGCATATACGCCTCCGCTTCCACTCGAGCTTTAGCCGTACGTACACGTATATCAGGCGTTCTCAATCCTTCTTCTCTCTGGTGCAGGCTCGTACCTAAAGACATAATAAAAGAATCACACTTGCTCCTCTATCAGGTATGGTATACTCATGTACGTATACGTAGAGACAGAGATGTAAGCTGGCCGCCGGTGACAGACAGATGAGCGAAGAGGTGAATATACAAAAGCAGTCTAAAAGAAAATCTTTCTGTACAAGCAAGCTTTCACCGTAGCGGTGCGCATTACTTTCAACACGGCAGTGGTAGAAGAAAAAGCAGCGACACATCCTTCTTCTCTGTCCTCCATCGGGAAATGTTACACTGCCACTCTTCGTCTTGCTGTCTAAATATCAAGCCGAAACCTCAGATACAAATGAAACTCTTCCATTCACTGGCGTGTCTCTGTATCAAAGAGATCTCTACGAGCCATCTTCCTCATCCTGGCGCCGTCTCGTCTCTACTGCATGTCTTACTTCCTCCTGGCGAAGTCCCGTTGTCGTCGTCCTCATTGATAGTAAAGACTTGCTCGCAAAGCAGGATCACAACATATCCAATAAAAATGAGAAGGAACGCAAGGTTGAAGGGAGTGCGAAACCTCCCCACGTAAATAAAAATTTCTTCCTTCTCCAGCGTCTGCGCTGCTTCCGGCATAATATGGAAAAGAGCAAGGCCCAAGAAGGCTCCTGAGCGCAGTAACCGGCCACAGCAAATCCTTCCAGCCACGTCGACGTAGGACACACGTAGAGACGCGGAAATGGAACACAAACAAGAAAGCGCGCTCTTCTCCTCAGCGAAAACGCCAAGCTACGCGAACCGGTCGCAACACACGACTATGGGTCTGTACATGCAGACAGTACACGAAGCGGCATGGAAAAAAGAGAAATCATACGAGATATGTAAGAAGAAACGGAAGACAAAGGAAGACGCCATAGATAACTAGCTCCGAAAAGATGAAGCAATGCTTTCAATATACAGCAGCTAACTCAATCGCAGATTCATCCTGAAGAAAAAAAGCAAAAACATCCGTTGTGTTTCATGAATCCAAAGAAGCAAATAACAAACGCAGGAACGTCTCAAGCCCAGCAGTGGCCACAAACGCCAATCTTCACACACGCCTCCAGATCTACAGACAGCATGTCTACATTACTGTCTGTCTCGGCAACTTGTGTCTACAGTACCGGCAATCTTTCCGCGCGGTGGCCACGTGTCTGGCCTACTGCGAATAAAGAATTGTCCGCCGTATGCGGCACGGGGGCTGCAAGAGGATCTACATACGCATCTGCACACATATGATTCTTTGGCAGCGCGGTATAGAGGCTCTTCTGTACACTTAAGAACTAAAAAATCTCGCCACATCACAGTCTCTGGAGCATTACTGATAATATGATACCTAGCAAATCAGACGCACCCTACTGTCTATAATTCTTCTGTACGCTCAAATCATTGCATCTGCCGAAGCGACATAGGATCCGGCTCTTCAGCCACGCAACTGTTTCAACAGAGAGAGGAAAGAAGAAACTCTTTGGCTTACCTGCGGCGAACGTGTTAAGGACGCAGACAAATCGCTCAATTCTGCATTTTCGCAAGACAATGGGAATATATGCGCCAACTACACCAACTGCAGCCAACAGCACCACCGCGCCCAATTTACTGCCCCACATCACTGCAACCGGTCGGCAGCGTTTGTTAATTCCGTAAAGTCGGCCTATGTCTCGCCGTTTTGTCTTGATTCTTTCGTCTTCCGCAACCTCAGACCTACAATTGAGCGCTGCTTGTGTCGGTTGTCGTTTTCCTTCAAATATCGAAGAAGAAAGCAATGCGGTGTGTACGCTGTTTATCCCTTCGCAAATGCTTCGTCGTTTGAAATGTGTCCTTTCGCAAACAAGGGTGCCCTCTTTTACTTGGCAGTATCTTCTACAATAGATGACATGCGTATCCTCGTTCAAATGCGGCTGCTTCTCTTTTCTACGGAGTCATTTGAAGCAGCGTGGCCTCCTTCAGAAATTCTCCATCTTCGAAAAAATCTGCCGACTCCTTTCCTATTACAGACACATCTCCCTGCTGACGGCTATGTTACCTCAGCGGGATACGTCACCCAGAGAATACCACAAAGCCACAAGGCAAGTCCTACGACTGCACATGGGGTGAAAAAACGCAAAAGCAGCTCCTAGCGGATCCTACTCGAGTGTAATTACCGTTACACAGTGCATCAGCCGATCGTCTTTCGGTGGCTCTTGAAGATCTGAGACAGCGATAGAAGACATGATTAACGGTGAACCTCTCATACGGTAGTAGACTTTCTACCGAGACTGACGCCACACACGAGGTGAAGCAGCCGTCTGCAAAGAGGAGACACCGCAACTGTGCTGAAGCGTGACCCGGAGAAGCATCAGTAAAAGGCATGAACTATTCGCTCTTCACCCAGGCTCAAGCATAGTGCTCAACAAACGGCCTGAGTAGTGATTGCCCAGAAGTCACTTCTCCACCCGGGGTTGAAGAACGCAACTTGTGAGTCAGGTAGGTTCACTTTAACGTTTTCCTGCTGCTGCAACGTATAAACCGTCTTTCTCAAGACCAGTGGCCTTTTCTGCTGCTGGCGGTAGCAGAAGAAGCAACTCGGGCGTTGAGTTTCACCGGAACGGCGAAAAAACTGACATGTATGCTTCACTTGAACGCAGCTGACTGAGGGAGACAGAAAAGAAGAATGGATTTTTACGCTTCGGATCATGTAACAGTGTCTGCTCGTGTTAACGGCTTTCACAGTGAGTTCTGATAACCTCAGAGAGCAACGCTCAGGTGCCGGAAAAGGAATCTCGTGTTAAATACAGCCGTTTGTTGTCTCTCAGACGTGGAACTGCTTACTGGAATGATCCGTACACGGAAGTGACTACCCAAAAAAATACAGACGGACAATATGCGCGCGACGAAGGATTTCTCTCCGCCGTGCTGGGGAGACTGGGGCGTGGCTGTGCTCGGGAAGTCCCTCCTCGCAATGCAGCATATGTGTAGACGAAGTTCTGTCACAAATGTCAAATACTCTCCTCACTGTGAATTATTCCCTCCTCACCGTGAATCAGTAGTTAGATATACCGTGTTACGGATGCTCCTGGTGTATGTGACACACCTTAAAAGCCGCGTCATCAAGCGCTGTGGCGACTGCAGCAGTGAAGCATACAAAGTAAAGCAGTGGTGAGTTAATGAAAGCCCCACAAGCGTGCCGCATCCCCTGCACGGATCTGGATCTCTACAGGTAAATGCCGCGGAAGCGTCCAGTCCAAACAACTCAGCACGACGCCGAGAGTGGCCTCACACGACGCCGAGAGTGGCCATATCAGCCGGGGTACAATTATAAAAAAGGAGCGGGGAAAGGACGCTGATGTGAGGAACGTGTGGCGAAACAGCCGCGTAAGATATAGAGGTAGAAAGAGGGAAGGAGGTTCATAGAAACTCTCAATCACACCTCCCGTCCTAAAAAATATACGGGGAACTTATAGTGTACGAAGACCAAAACTGGTGTACGTACGCCGCGACCAGGAATATGGCAAATTGGTGTCGCATGCCCGGATGCCTTTCCAGGTCTTGCGAAAAGCGTATCATACGAAGAGCAAACACTGTTGTTTAGTTTGTTTTGCGGCGTGATAACGGCGCAACGGTGCAAAGGCGATACAACCAAAAAGCGAAGCGGCCCGGCAAACGGCGGGTCTCCGCCTCACGCTGCGTAGAAAGTCCTCGTGCATACGGTCGTCCTTGCCTTCTAAAGCCCGAAAAGTAACCCGCCATAAGGAGACCACTTGTCGAGGTCGCCCATAAAAACGAAACAGTCAAAATATCAGCTGTTCCCGACCAAAACTGGATGCTCGGGCTCGAGTGTGGCGGGTACCGCGGGGAATGATTTTCGTCTCCCACTGAGGAAGCACGGTGTGAGACAACCATAATACAATAACAACACCAAGCAAGGGGTATTAGCGGTTTTCACCTCCAAAAAACGAAAGAACCTCAAACGTCTTGCACGGTTTTTCGCCTCACGAAGTGCAGTACCGGGGCTCTCAACACATGCAAACGCCTTTCCAGAAGATGTCGCGAGGCATACGCGGTACACGGAGCAGTAGCTGTCGGCAGACCTCCGGTTGAAGTACGCCAACCGGGAGAGGTAGTCGCACCACTACGGCACCCCGCAGCCGATATTTGCAAAGCTCGCAGCGGAGTGCCTGCTTCACCGCACACTGCAGACGACAACA
This sequence comes from Onychomys arenicola, assembly GCA_949786405.1. Taxonomy (NCBI): domain Eukaryota; kingdom Metazoa; phylum Chordata; class Mammalia; order Rodentia; family Cricetidae; genus Onychomys; species Onychomys arenicola. The sequence continues at coordinate 23,203 of CATKUM010000197.1, read as the reverse complement.
GTGGTGAGGATGCCGAGCCCGTAGTAGATAAAATGAGGCCATGCAAAGAGGTAGTAGTCGTCACCATCACGTATATCTCGCCTATAGGGAAGAGACTTGAATGCAAGTGCGAGAAGTGAGGTTCTATTCAAGTCCGAAAAAGGAGACGTCGTCACTGAAATAATGTAGGTGGTGAAGTGCGCGAGGGATGGGAGCCAAAGGGGACAAATCAGTCAGAAAAGGGCAAAGGCTTCAGCAGAGACCGGCGCAACGCGAACAGCACGCACAAACAATTATCAAGAGAACGAGCATGGGAAACAGGGTCACCAGCGCCTGTAGAATTTCTACCGTGAGGAGCGCTTGCTTGTGCTGGAAGACACCACCACCCGCAAGCCAACAGTACGTCCCGCATTGATGGCAGTGAGGGGAGTATGATGTCTGGCTAAAAGGGGTACGTGGTGTCCTTCATCGTACGGGTAGTGGTCCCACTATAGACACAGAGGCATTTTACGATTGTTGTCCTTTTTCCACGTTGCAGAGGAAGAACTCCGAAAACTGGTCCGATCCTGTTGACCCGGCCAGTGGGAGGAGGCTCTGTTGAAGTAGGGGGTTACAGGGGCAATGTTCTGAACGGCACAACCGTCTCGCCACGCATCCTGTGAAATTCTTCTGGATTTATTCAGAAAACAGCAAGTGTTTTTCAACATTCCGAAGCCGCCGCCTTTCCTCAGAAGTAAGAGCCTTGCTAACCAGCTTCTGCTTTTAAGTCCCCGGCTTACAGGGACACGCATGTCCAACATGCACCCGCACAGACACATCATTGTTTAGCAACTCAATGTGTACTTGGACAAGCCTACCTCCACGTCCCTCTGCCCCTCAAATTTTATCTGTGTGTTCACAGGTGGAATGGCTCTCACTATAGCAACACGGTGCGAATCAGTGCCACATCTATCTGTTTACGCGGTGCTACGACGCCCGCGCACACAGAAGGAGTGGCGACGAGACTGCTTTGCATCGTAAACCTGATATTTACGGGTTACTCTGTTTTCTGCAAACGATTGTCAATCCGTTGAGCAAGGACGTGTGAGTCAGCAAACCTACAGTGTCTGCTCGTAACGCTTGACCACGACTTCTCGTGTTGCTTCTAAGAAGCAGATAAGTATCGCGTAAAACAAGAAGAAATAAGTCGTACTTATTTTGAGAGCGGAACGGCGGTTTCGCAGAGGTAACTCCTGTGACGTCTCAGGTGATGTAAGCACATGTCACTTACAAATTGACGATGCCACACATGATAGATTTAACATCTTGGTAGACTCAAAGCTTGACGTCTCGCGATGCTGGAGATGCCGCGTGCGGATGCAATTGCCCACACGAGGAGCTGACTCAGAAAGCTTGTCCCCTGTGACAGCTGATTTCCTCTACTTGCTCGGACTGCTGTTTCAACTAAGCGTCCAGCCAGTCCTAGCAAAGAGCAATTTTCAAAAAGCCAAATTTGCACGATAAAAGAGAGTCCGCCACAACGCGGAATCAGCGTGTGGCAAAGGGTGCCTTGCATCGTTTCGCGCCCAGCTTCAACGCCTTTAGTTTGGAGGCAGAACGCTTCATTTGCTCGGCTACCAGTGGAATTTGACATATGTGTCGTGAGAGGCGCTGATGTTTGACTGACTATTATGAAAATAGGCTGCCCACTATAGATCTGAGTTGTAATTGAAACTGGGCGGTCGTCGGGAGAGGAGATGGTGTGGGATTTAACGTGTTCGCTTGTTGCGGATATTGTGACTCACGACGTTTTCACTTTTACCATGCAAACCCCGTAAAATCTAGACTAGCCTTTTCCTTCGAATTAGTAGGGTCTGGAGAAAACATTTGTGCGTGCGTATTACTCAGGAGAGAGCGTACAGTTGGGTCGCTCCGTACGCACCAGGTGCCTGAAACAGAGTCGAGTGGAATTGCTGTCTAGCACGTTGTTAGCATTTAGGACAGGGAGAAAGGCCGGGGAAGCTATATAGGTTGGTGGGCGGGGAAAAGGTGTACACCAGATTCCAACACGTGTTGACTTTACAGCGAGCACAGACTGCAAAAAATACCTTAGCTCACCAAGACACAGAAGTCAAGGTTTTGATATGAAGCAGTTTCGAGCCTGCTTCGACACCGAGCGAACAGGGATGACATACCGCGGTCACATTAACGCAGGCGCATACGGTTGAAGCCCACGAGGTCTGGTGGTATCACCCTCCTCAACAGGACACACAATGTGTCAACCGCTTCCGGTCTTCTCGTCGTACGCCGACGAGGTGATACGCCAAAGGAACATCCATCCAACAAGAAAACAGGCCAAGTACAGCACAAACCACATTAAGATACAGCTCTTTCAGCAACTGCGCAGCAGAAAGCGCGAGCAAGCAGTTTTGCAGCTGGTGCTCATAGGGTCACCAATGCAGTAGGCACACGCAACAACCGGGCTAGCTTTTCCGACAGGCTCCGTGTACGATACGAAACCGAGACATCAGCATAGCGCTGTCAAACTACCAGAAATCTGCAGCGAAGAAGAGGGCTAAAGCGGATTTTCTCATTGCGTCTGGTTGTCCGTTGTGCGTAAGGAGATATAGTTTAGCTAAGAAATAAGCGTCTAGCTGCAGAGTAGAGGAAGCCTGCCGTGGCACACACGGTGAAGGAGTACCGCGAGGCATCTAGTGATGCTTCGTTTCGTATAGCAAAGTACGGGTGTGTGTACGCGCTTGAAAAATCAAAATAGGTTTGATTCCAGAGGGTCGTTGTCTTATGTAGCGCGAGTGACAGCAGGCTTCACACAGCGGCCGTAGGGGGTGCTAACTAGTGCTTGCTGTTACATTATGGCCCAGCGAGCACTCATACGGATAGACGTGCCCCGTCGCTGTCGTGTAGTATTTTCCAGCGTGTTATTTCTCGTATTTGGTGGGTCCGAGAGCACCTGGGTAGACAGTCTCTGCAAGACTCTGCTTTCACTTGAATTTACACCCGTGAGGGTGTTGCAACAGTGTTACCTCAATACCACGCTCGTAGCTAGACGGTTGCCTGGCCGAAGAAAAAGAATCTACGGGACGAGAGCTTCTGTCAACGCAGCTGAAAAGTGGGGAAGCTAGAAGACAAGCACCAGGCTACACATTTTTGAGCTCCGTGTCATATTTTGCTGGATCTGAAAGGAATATGTTGCAGAAAATAGCGTCGACAGCTGAGTTTTATTGCTTACCGAATCTTCCAGTCTCCTTTTGTCGCTCTCCGCCGTCGCCGCATTAACAAGCCAGAGCCAGAACAGTGCGCTTGAGGTAGCTAACTACTGCGTAGCCGCATCAATTTACGTATTTGCTGTTCGTATTGCTCGTCATTTACTGCAGCCGTCTTCTGGCTGGAGAAGGTATCTCGTGGCCTCAATATTAGAGACCCTCATCCTGCACAGGGGGCGTACTTGCAACGCGTGCACGTGTATTGTCGCTTCTTCCATATTTCCGACATCCTGTGAGAGTCACTGTGTCCTCTTTCGGCTCACCATTGGGAATGCATGGACGTCTGCAGTCTGTCGTGTGGTGCCGTCGCAACAGTAGAGTTATATATCTGTGCTTTTCGGTTCTCCTCTGCTCTCTGCGGAGGGTGCGGGAGAAGCAGCTGCCTCAGGCCACGCATGAACGCTTTTCTCGTCATGTTCCTATCCGACATTCACTCGCCAACATGTCGACCACGCATTTAAAGAAGTCCGTCATCGCTGGTACGAACCGATAGTTATGTAATGCGGCTGCGACTGGTGCTGTCTTTTCTGCTTTTCCCCACCGCGCAAGCCGTGGAAGCTCTTTTATTTATTACCGTGCAAACAGTGCGTGCACTACTGTGACTCCGAATCGGATACAACATACGCATAAGAGGTGGACGCTGTCCACATCCGTATCGCAGACCGCCGTAAAACCTCTGGCCCGCGAACAAAAAAAAGGCATTGCTAAGAAACCCTTGCGCAGCAAGAACCTTACAAATAAGACTACGATGAATATGGGTTTAGCGATCCCATGCTTTACGTTGGACTGCCTTCACCATATCGTGGATGATGCTACTACGCACGAGAGAGGCGCTGGGGACGTAACCGCTCACACTCATATGACGCACGCTTCTCTCACTACGTGGTCATAAGTCTCGTTGCTTTTCAGCTGTACTTCCATAGATCAGCGTCAACGGAGCAAAATAAGCTCATTTATCGTAAACATAAGTCATAGCTAAGCATGCCGGGCTATGGTTTCACCGTCACACATTATCCCACGCTTGTAGATTCTTTAGGCGTGTAAAGGCTCTACCTCACACGGTGAATGTGTTGTTTCGTGTCGTCGTGTAGGAGTGGAGACGGCCACCATAGCTTTTTCTGCTGGCTCATACACGCACACACACCATTCGATACCTCTGTATAGACACAGGCGAGCGTACGTTAATATCATTGAATAGGCGTGCGTGCTCCTGTGCATCTACATGAGCTCTTTCACCAGTGTGACAGTGCCCTCCTGCGGCTCTGACGAATGCAGGCGGTAACATCAATACCATAAAGGCGCTGAAACGGTATTGGAATACGCCTGTGTCAGATATCGACGACAAGTGAGCTTGTGTCTTACATGCAATCGAACAGCAGACAATTGTGTGAAGTCGGTCACGCGGTCTCCACAGCCCTTGCATGATACTGAACAAAGGTAGTAAACATATCTTCTCTGCCTTAGACACGGGGCACGTCTCGAGTGCCGTATTGTCGCCGTGAGTCTATCCACGTAAACTCCTCACCTGATTCATGACGGAGACGTCGGCAGCGAGGGGCAGTACGGGCGAATGGTTGGTTTGTAGAGTTGTTTTGTGTTTCTTCTCACTGTACGTGGTATGGGTTACATATATTGCCATGTTGGGCCTGTCGTTCATACTTCGGATCTATTTTGCGTGTTTTGTTGTGCTCGGGGAGCGACCGCACGCGAGTTGCCTTTTCGTGGTGTGTAATTAGTGCGTTACTACACGTGCACACCTTTTTTCCACGTGGAAGCACAAATTTGCACATTTGCCTAAGGTACCGCATCTCCTCAGAGAACGTTTACAGCACACTCAAGGCGTTCGTGCGCGCACTCATTCCCATTGTTTTACGAAATTGGATAGATATCTACATACAAAGAAACATGAACGGCTTCGAGCCAGTGGGGTTTTAAGCTTTGTGCACCGCATGCACGGGATGTCTGCACACCTTCGTCCGCCTAGAGGCTGAAATATACGTGCATGTATGTATACCCCGTGAGTAGTCACAAATGCTTCGTCGATTTGTGCTGGCTGCGTTTTGTTGTTCGTGTTAGCTTCGGGGAATTCACTTCGTATTATATGGAGCCGTGGAAAGAGAGATAAGATTTGCGTTTTAACTAACTTCGTTTTACGACCGTGCATTTGTTTAGTAGGCGACGTTCTGCACTTAGACACTGTCTACTTTCTTTTAGTTATGTAAGCAGCGCACCAGCTAAAATCCTTAAGAAAGAGAAAGTCGGTTCTTATCGTGTTTTATGAAATGTGCATTCCCGCCGAGCAGAAATCGTGTATTAAAGCTACGTGTGCATCACTTTTTCTCTCCAAACTGTGATTAGCAACAGTTTGAATGATGCCAGCTGGGCATCTGATACAATGTCGAGATGTTATGTCGTGTCTAAAGAAGCACTGTACACCGCTAAATGCACACTGGTCCGTGAGGCAGGCTATGTTGTTTTTTCAGCTCGAGCGACGCCAAGTACACGGTACTGCAGATGGCCCTATTGCTTAACAAGCGCAAAATCGTGGAATATATGATCCCTCAGAAGGACCTTGATCTGACAACCCGAGCCACGGACGGCACAACAGCGCTTATGCTGGCGGTAGAGAAGGAGGTTAGTCCGTCAAAGCGAAATACAACTCAAAGCTGCTGCGTTCAAGTTGGGCGAGTCAGTACGAGAAACAGTGTCGGCTGTGAGTTCAATGCTGTAGAAGGGACAAATAGTATAGTAACGCTTCCGTAGAAAGTAAAATGCTTTAAGATTGCGAATACTGTAGTAAAGTATTATTTGGCATAATCTCGTAGAATCGTGCTCTGAAGAAATCCACGTGTGTACACAGGATTACAACGTACAGCAAAGTGGCTGTTCAAATCGAACTCATATAACGTTTTCAATCACGAATCTTACCGGACGCTCTGCAGTCGCGTGGATAAGTAGTGTTTAGGTGTATTTCTTGCATTGTGGATCTCATTTCGATGCTTGGAGATGTTCACGTCATTATTTAGTGTATGCGTGCGCTTCATAGCATATGCAAGTCTCTAAGCGAGGGAACGGTCGATAGATCTGGTTTCTCGTCGCATCTGCTCACAGTGGTGATTCCCTGTACCTCTGGCCAAGCCATGTTTGCAAAAAATTTTGTGATCCCTGTGTTATTGCTTTGTTCGTGTCGCGGTTGTGGAGTACTCTCGCGTATTTGTGCACCGCTGCTCCTGATTTGTCCTCTGCTCCCTCAGCTAAGGTGACATTAGCAGCGCCGTCACCGTCCTTCCGCTGGCCATGTACAGCAGCAAAAGGCCTACTGCAATTTTCAACGCACTTATGCATCAATGTGTACGGGTGACTGTAGTATAAACCTTGCCCGTTGGAAAAAGGGCTCTGTGCGCGGTGTGAGCTGCGTAATTGCTTCTGTAGTATTCAACGAGTTCACGCGTCACTGTACAATAGAGCCTGGCACAGTTTGCTTGGGTTTTGCCGTGCAAAACGCTAATTTCTCACACACTTATACCACTAATCATTTCAGTAGCTTCAGGAACATTGTTGGATTATCCTAATCCTACCTGTGCCCGTTTGTTAGGTAGGCACCTCTGTACTATGGATTACCCTAAGCTACTCTGGGAATAGCTGAGGAGACCGTTATCAACGATCTCCGGTAATTTGGGGAAAGAGATGTGTCAGCAGGTACCTCCGTGTAGTTAACCCGCGCGTGTGTATGGTATTAAGGCTGTGTGTGACCCGCTTTGATTTTTGTCTGGTTGCGCACACCGTAGCTTCTCACTTTCAATTACTGCTGCTGCTCGTCTACCAAATACGGATCATAAGTGTCGACACGAATACTGTATTTGCCTACGGGTTCGGTACAGGCGGTGTTCCGTCGTTCATCAGGTACCTTTGGACTGGCTACGCGCTATGCTAGAACGCGGCGCCGCAAAGAATATAGACGCAGAAGACCACGCTGGCCGGAGCGCGCTCGACCGGTGCAAGAAAGGATCGGAAAGTAAGTACAGGTGGAGGATGATGAAATAATATGGGGACCAAAGGTGTGCGGCACCGGCTACATACTGCGTGACACGAACGCCGCGTCTGCGTAGGCGCTTTGGTCAAACGGCGAATAGACGCAGAACTACTTTCGTGATGCGTCTAGTAATCTCCGTATAATGATTTCAGAATGCATAAGGTCCAGCCAATTTATATGTACAAAGACATTTGTGCGCGCCTGCGCCATTACGCCATTACAAAGTGCCAATTGCAGATATGCTACAGCGTTCTCTGTTAGCAACACTGCTGAAGAGATGAATGGACCGTCTAGCATCTGCGGTGAATTTCCGCGGTTTCAGTGGATCCTGCTGGAGTGTCACAGCGCCACAAATGCACTAGAAGAGTTGGGCTTTGTCTTACATGATTACGATGCGCAGATCGTGATTTCGCTTTTGCAGCATATGATCTCCTTATACGATACGGTGCGACACCCCGACCACCCACGCCCCCTCCTGAACCGCCTGCGGAGCCTGAAAAGCTGCCTGACTCAACGGTGGATAGCACGGCGTCAGGGGAAACCGTCGCAACCAAAGCTGAAGCTGTCAGTCAAAAAGTTTTGCATTGAAAGCACGCATATTTCGACAATTGCCGGACACTCTGGAGATAGCTAGGCTGAGTTATGCAGTAATCGACTTCCAGAAGACGAACAGCGGACACGAAAAAACGAGTGTGTACAACGCAGAAGAATAAGATGCTGCAGTTGCGAATAGGGAGATCGCGCTCACGGCTAGTATATGCCACGGTTTTCTTGTATTTCTGAGCTGCAGTTGTATGCGCTCTTCACACGCGTGTAGGATATATAAGCTTGTATTCTTCGTCCGTGGGAAACAGCATGCTGCTCAATATGCAAAAAGTTAAGGGGTTCCACAAGTGCGTAGGAGGTTTCCCTAGCAGTTGTCTGGACTGAGTTGTCTGCTATATTGCAGCACAGGCACTAATACATATGAACACTGTAAATGTGCAGCGGGCGTTACTGTTCCTCGATCCATTTCTACATATGTATGCACATAAACAATGTAGGTTTACACCCGGTAGAACACAGAATTTTCACCCGAAAAACTGTGGGAGCGGGAAGCTCTACGGCATGCGTGGTAGTCGAGAAAATATGAAGCACGCGTTCTTTTTGTTCTATTAATGCACAACCTGCTTGTTGGTGAGGATCACGAATGGGGGATTTGTATTTTGCGATGGCGGGCCTGTTTGTGCTGTTGCTTACCGCCAGTAACGCATGAAGCGTGCGGAGTGCGTACATGTTAAAGAAGCTAATAGTACATACTGAGAGAGACTGAAAGGGGTACATCTTCACTCAAGGGAGTTGTTGTCGTCTGTTGGGGCTTTGAATTAAATGCATCCCGTTCATCGCGCAGAGAAACGAAAGCAGCCTGTTTTGCCTCACAAAGCGTCCTTCAGCGGAATCGGCTTGGGAAATCCGTGTATCGCTCCGCCCTCTGCGCTATCTCTCTTACCTGTTTCACGTGTATATCCTTTCTTTTTTTCAAAAGGCAGTACTGACTCCTGATAGCGGTTGTTCCTCACCGTTGTGGGGTGCTTACACACAGACGCCAAACGTACCATTTGATCCCGATATCCCACCCGGGCTGGTAAGGTCCCACTGCCAATTAAAGTGATTCAGCTGTACACGCTCAAGATACTTGTCTTTTTTGGTAGATCCCTAACAATGGTTCTGCCTGTAAGGCACGAGGAAGGACGTCTATAGTGGAAATTGACAACGCACCTTTTTCAGGTGTGTCCCTCAGGTGGTAGCGTTTTTCGTTACATACCTGCGTGGTGTTTGCTCTCGATTCTTAAATTACGGGTCTTCCCTCGGCTGTGGCTTGTCAACGCTTCTTCCACGCTTGTCAGTATCCCCAGCGTAAAGCGGCAGTTCTGTTTACTTAGCGTTTCCGGGCAGATGCTGTCATGGATAACAGTAAAGAAGCTCACTGTCTGTCCAAAACGTCGCACATATACCTCTGTAATTTTGCTAGTATCAAAGAGATGTTACAGTAGGACAAGTAAGGGACTGCGTAAATATTTTTATTTGTCCCCGAAAGGTATTGCCAGATATGTGTGGAGTGGATGCGTTTGCGTTTGTGACGAACAGGAGGAACATCCCGGTTTTTGGGCCTCGATGTGTGGTTGTGGCGGGCGGCAAGGAAAGCACACAATTGAGACCATTGAACCTCCGTTGTCCGGAGCTGCTGCTATGCCGGAAGCAAAAGCAGGCCCGATGATGTTTCCAAGGGGGAAGGCCTTTTCCGGCGCGAAGGCAAAAGCAGGAACGAAGGCATCGCCCTTGACAAAGGCAAAAAGTAAAGCACCAGCCCCCAAAACTAGTTTGAAAGAGCCGCCCCATCCGAAAGGGGTCCCGAAAGCGGTCCCGAAAGCACCTCCGCATGGGGCTCCGCAGGCAGCCGCTGCCTAGACGACTTAAACATCCCTATTGGGATGTTTACCGCTTGAAGAGAAAACGGCTTTTCAAGCGTAGGGGCCATGTTGAAAATGGCTTTGCGCTTTGACAGGCACTCCAGCTGCGACTGCCCTAGTTGTGGACATCGTTTTATTGTTCGACCTTGATTCGCGTGTGAGACGAGTCGTTGAAAAAACTTGCCCTTCGACCAAACCCTTCTTTGTCCGTTCGCAGTTGCCGTGCAGGTTATATCACGCTTTCGGTCTGCAGCCTGTGTTTTTTAGTGCTACGACGTTTTGACAACAGATGCTAAAATACGCTTCTGTGGTGGTGCTGCGTAGTTAATTCAGCACGGTATTGATGGAGATACAACAAGGTATTTAGAAGCGAAAGAGAGTATGGAGTCTTTTGGCAAGGATCTGCAGTTCCTGTTTAGTTGCTAGGCGGGGACACGTGGAAGTTCGAGCTAGAAAAAATGCTGCTGCAGTATATGCCTAACTTTCAGTAACTCTCTGCCACGCTATGTGCAAAGACTTAAGAGGGGAGTGGTGCTATCATGCAGTTAGCACACGTTCAAAGTTGTGTTTGCCCTGTAGTACCGCTCTTCCAAGAGTAAACGCGTCTGGGCGGATCAGCGCTCACCCGCTGTAGGAGGCCCGGGCGGGGACGTACGTAGCGTCTGAACGACGATGTTCTCATTTTCCGTTACAAAATGATAGAGAAGAAGACAGTGCTGCATGGAATCACATGTCGTATTGAAGCTCAGCCGTCCCCCTGCCGGCTAGGTGCACAAATTATAACGAAACTGGTGTAATGAGTGTATATACATGGGTACACATGTATGCATGTGTATACATAAATGACCAGGGACACGCTTCATGTATTCTGCTCTGAAATAATTACGTACGCATGTATCGTGTACCATGACACATTTGCTTCTCTTACTCCGGATATATCTCGCGTTGGCAGCGGCACATTACACTGTACACACCTACAGGCGCAGTACTACGAACAAACACGTCCCACCGGAGTTAAATGCTGAACAATTGAGTGCCTCCTACGAATATCTGATTCTGCACTTGCGGACCAACACCTACCCAAAGCTCGGCGACGGTGCTGTCGGGCGCGAGACTGGAATGACTGCGTCCTTCTATAAAAAATGTAGAGAACGAGATCTTCATTTTCTGGCTGCAAGTGACGACTTCTAGGCAAGCGAGCGTATCTGTTCCGGCGTTTAATGTCATAATTCTGACACTACGTTCAGCTCACGGTTGTAAAGAAGACCCGTTCTTTCCTGTTGCGTTTCCTATTCTTTGCACTAAAAAATAGTGTGAACTGTGATAAGGATAGAAGTGTGCCTTGTCTCACATTTCTTTGCTCGTACGTCACCACGGGATGTTTACGTGACTTCGCAGACGTAGATGTAGCCACCCACAGCGTGTGACGGGTCACGGACTGGCGCTATACCTCTACGTAGTGCTACTCAGCGCTGCCATTTCACAATCGATACGAGAGCTTTGGAAGTAGATCTCCATAAAGGTCCGAACCTTTGGCAGGAACTCACTGTCAGCCGAAAAACGAAGCGTCTACGGGATATATAATCGAAGAGAAAGCCTCTTTTTCTTGCCTGTCACTAGTGAGTAAAGGCGAACAGCCTTCACGTCCATCGGAGGTCAATACGAGACGGGTGAGTGGTTTTCCCGTCATTTAAAAAGTACAGATGTCCATAGGGATTGGCAGTAGGAAGGAGTACACTGCTTAAAAGACGCTTCTCCAAGTTGAGGGAAGCCGAAGGCGCATGCATCACAGGAAAGAAAAACAACAGGATCAGCCGAAAGCCGTCTTCCGCCATTAGCTAGTTCTAGATCGTCGGTCATATGCATTATCTATTGCTGCAGAAGGATAGTCTTAGTTCGCTGTCTGAAATGTCTTCCTTCGTATAATCGTGTCGATACCCGAGGTCAACAAATCAGCGCACGTAAACATTTCTGCTTCAGATACGTGGCATACGAATTCGCTTCACAATAGATTGTTACCGAGAAATATGTGGCGACTCATTTGCTCTCTCTCAGGTTATCGCAACGGGAAGTGTATATACACTTGTACAAAGCTCGATTCTCTATTAAGCTGTACGCTAGAGCGTGCCTAAGGATTCGGCGAATACATGCAATTCCAACCTCTACCTGTGTATGTGAGCGTATAACTCACTGGAGGACGGAAAATTCCACTTTCATCTGTCAACTGCTGAAGGAGAAGGAATCTTGCGCATCTACCTACAAGGAACAATGAAGCGGTCGGATCGAGTTCGAGCTCTCGCGTGTGCGATTTCGACCGTCTTCCTGGCTTTTGTGTGCAGTGAATGCCATGCCACTTCCAAAGCAAATAATAGGGGTAAGGGATATATAAACGGTGGCCTTCTCCCTCTCTTTCCCAAACAAGTGCTCAGTTGTAGCGAAATCAAAGTCTAGTTTGAAGTTAACAGCCAGACCTCACACCCGGCTGCCCCACCTTTACAAGATAAGGAAAAATGCACCCAACAGTCAGGACATAAGGGCACATCGCGTTAGTGTCCTACTAAACGAAAGAGCTCAAAATTTGCCATCGCCTGCTGTTAGCAGTGACAGTCCGCAAGAGAAGGAATCCGAATTTCATCCTGTCTCACCAGTAAGTCTGTGTCCGTTCTGCTATGGTATTTTTGGTACGCTACTAACTCCGTGTTCCACGCCAGAGGGCTGAACGTGAGATCAAGGAAGCGGAAGAAAAAGGGGCAGAAAACAGAGACTTCCGAGACTGGTCAGCGGTGATTTACGCTACGCGACTCCCAAGTCATACCTGGATTAAAACTGCTTGTGAAAACAGGGATAGCCGATCGCATCGTGACGTCGTGACGAAGAACGAACATGCCCTACACCCTCACCGGAAAAAAAGTGATGGGCCCGAAAAGCCTCCGGAAGTGAAACTGAATGGCCGCCCACTACGAAAGTAGGCGGCCCTACTGGGGGTTTCGCGCGCCAAACAAGTGAGATGTCGATTGCTTCCTACCACTCAATGGTGACTTCTTTGAGCTGCTTGAGTCCGTAGCCGGCCTTCTGACGTATCGTCAACCACTCGATTATTAAAAGCGCATATGTAATTGCCTTTGCATCTCGAGGGACTGGTCCTGCACCCTTCTGAACACGTCCGCAACTATATTGACCAAAAAACATTTGGTATTACCTATCTGTTGATACCTTGTGGCGATCTACTATTGCCGTGTCGAACAACAAGTGTCCTGTCCCGCACGTTGCACACGTCCGGGGGAAGTCTTAACCTGCTTTTCAACTTCGTATGTGCACTCTCATGCATATTTACAAGTACAACCGGCGCAGGGTGCAAATGAAAGTTCCGCCCCATCTGTCAACGACAAATGCTGGTTTCTTTGGTGAGGTACCTCGTGCGAACTATGTCGTTCATCCGATAAAAACAGATTACATTACGTTGTACCGAAGGAAGGTGCACTCACCAATCTTGACGCAGTCGTTAAGAAACGCGGGCATGGACGTATGCGGGCAGCAAGTCAAGTATAATGTCCGTTCAGAACCTTTCACGCTAGAGGATACGTTGCAATAACCCGCGGAAACAACCACAATACTTACAACCACACTTCGTATCCATTTAGAAGTGCTTGTCTTTCAAAATCCCGATGCACACAACGCGCCGCCCTCGGTTGTCCCCACGAGCCGACTGCTCGCTCAGCATCGCAGGGGAGAAGAGGAGAATTTCCCACTGATGTCTTGGTAATTATCAAAGTGTTACACGTAGGATAAGTGCGCATTCCAATCGAGAATGCAGGCTTTGGCGTTTGTGTGCGCAAATATGAAACCGCCATCAACTCACCAACGTGGCAACACAGGAAAACAACTGCGAGACTGTAAGATCGCTTCAAATCAGGGATGCATATAAACTCACGTATGTCTCTGTTTTACGTGCATACGTAAACTTTAAAGCGTACGTATCGGGACGCGAAGAAGAGCCACATGGAGGTGCGACTTTCGTATGCATTGACTGAGTTTAACCATAATTGTACCCTCTGTGATGTGACCTGACTTTTCTCAAAAAAGCGCACACGTGAGTGGGACACACAAACCTACTTCGGACGTTTCTCCTTAGGTGTGTACTTAAGGACTTTAGCTCTTGTCTGCAAACCGTAATTATCTTATTTGTTCGCAAGATGCCAGCACTTCCACAGCGCTTTGAAAATCCAGTGGGCGGTGGCCGCATCGGAATATCTGACTTTCTGCTCGGTTCGTAGGAAAGTCTAAGCGGACTCGTTCTGAGTTTTAAAGGCATTCTGAGGATCGCGGAGTAGCCGACATATGCCACAAAAGTCCTTACCATCAGCTGAGGAGGCAGCGAGAATTGTCCACAGCGTGAGAGTTTGCATCACAGCTCCTCTCTTTCTGGATTCTGCGGCTGCTTTTGGAAGAACGGATCTCCTTCGTGCATAGCTTTGATCTTCCGCGCCCGCTCAGCTGTGCTTGAGTATGGTTTTGTGCGACCCGCTGAACGAGATGAAGCAAAGACCTCTGGTCAAAATACCCATGAAGGGCAGTAAATTAAATATGAACCCATTTAGCAGTACGGTTGTTATACAGTACAACAGTGCCCTAAAATAATAGAAAGCTTGACTTAGATCAACATTCGTGAAAATCGAGAGCTCTACAAACGTCATCCTTATCTGCAAAGGCGACAGCAGTTCTCCACTTTGAGACGTCTATCACGCTACAATTTCTTCAAAAACGACTCTTTGATCTACCTCTTGCCTAGATTGCGCCTAAAAAGCGAGTCAACACACTTGCCCTTAGAAAATGTGAAACAAAGTTCTCAGCCTTCACGAATTATGGACTGCGGATGACCACAGACAACCCCTCATTTGAATATCTAACAAAACGGAAACATCAGAACCCGCTCCCTCCTTGTGCAAGCATCTGACCAATGCCTTGTTTCCATTAGTGCATTCGGGAGTAAATCTGTATCTACTCGGAATTACATACGTGGAAAGAATTTTTGTCCGTCGATTTCCCAGAAATCCACGTCGGGTTGCTGTACAAGAAAGCGTCGGACGACTCCAATGTGAGACACGTGTCTGAGATTTATTACTGCCCGAGCAGACTCTATTGAATAGATTCTCGCGTCAACGTCCGCGTTCTTCAACATCGCAGCCCACTTGCGCAGCACAGCCCCTGTAAATTCCGGCTCTGCGTATGGCTCCTGAGGAAGTCCACGTCAGTCCAGTACAGAGAAAAGCATCACATTTTCCCCATCACTCACCACTGTGTGTGTGTGTGTGTGTGTGGTTTCGAAATCATAAATGTATGGGTCGTCTAAAATTCAGACTTAAAATGTGATGCTGCTATTTACGCCGTGAAACTTCGCTTCAGAGTACGCTTGCTACGTTTTCATACTGGTAAACGACGCGAAATGCTCGCACAAGCCTTCACACATTTATGAATATATGACATGCCACACATTCATCAGCAAGGCTTGAGATCCTGTGTACGAGCGTAGTCTTAACTACCAGCGTGGTAGGTCACATGGTACGTTTTCGTACCGTCATTTGTCTTTATTCCCACATGACCTGCGTACATGGTCTTACGGTGAGTGGCTGAGACGCAGTCTGTTTCAAGTGTATTCAAATAGAAATACATTTTAACCTAGTCCTTTGATCTACTTCTCGCCGAGGTCGATACTACTCACGTATTCGCCGTCGACGCGAAGATTGACAATCAGAAGCCGGTGGCCGAAATGAATGTTCGGAGACTGGCCCCAATCTTCCTCATCTTGCATATCAATTTCCAGGGGCTTCTCACGTTCCACCGTCTCCGGGAAGTCTGGTGATAAACCGCACATAAACTTCCGGCTTACTTGCTCAAGTTGACCTTTCGCGTGCGACACATATGCATTTCGCAGAATTACCTGTCACTGTTATACGCCAGGTAGCTCCGTTCTAGGGTTTCCACTGCACTAAATCGTTGCCGCGTGCGAAACCCCTCTCCTAGGTAGCTGCGCATCGTCTTACTTTACGGCACAGCAACAAATACAAAGTGCAAATGCAGTAGGCTTCCTTCTCACTGACAGCCGCATCAAGAGACATTCATTAAAATAAAAAATTCTACTCGATAAAGCAATTTTTCTGCGGCAGTGGTCTCAAAATGGAGTTGCCTAACTTCATACATACCGTGTTTTGGCAGCGTACTTTTGAGATGTAATGACCACCACTTTTTACTTCATATACGACCTTCGTTCTGTACCTGCGCAACGCTGAGTGCCAGCCCTGCGAGGGACGCACTGCCGAGTGCACTTGTACTCGTACGTAGCTCCGTTGACGGTGACGTCGCACATACTAGAACACGGACTTCAGGATCGCTCTGGTAGTCTGTCATGCACACCAGGACCATAATGAGATTTACTTGAGTATGTGATACGTACGTGTGGGTGCTTATCACGTTTCTCCTTGCTTCCTCCATAACGACGCTGCCACACGAGTAAGACTCAAATGAAAGACTGTTACCCTGTCTTGTAAGTAGTCATTGAAAGAACTTAATATAAAGGAAATATGCTACGGGCACCACCTACCAAGTCCTGCGACGTAGTGTCACGCATCAAGGCACATCCTGCTTACTTGAGCACGCTCCTCCGCCGTGTTGATAACGTTGAAGGTAACAAGATACAGAATAACACCTGCCTTGAATTATAGTTCTAGCATCTGTCTGTCTTACCAGGCGGAAGGTCGTTTACATCGTCATTGATGTCTCCTACATCAAGTTCCTCTATATCTTTTATTGCGTCTTCTATCATGAAGTCTTTCCAGTGTGTGCGTATGGGCCGGTAAGATCCGGGGGGGGGGCCTGCAGTTTGGCTTGACTTTGTGCACCAGTAACGGTAATCAGAAGTATATAACCCAGGACAAGCCACCGCCGTGTAATCCGCAGGGCATTGTCCACTCGCTGCTGTCTGTACATGAAGTACTCACATAACTGCAGTTGGCTTGTAGCGTCAAAGCCTAGCATCCTGTTGAGTGCACAATGATGAGACGGAGAATGGGACGAGCACGCCATAAAGGATTACCTTATGCAAATACACGGCGCTCCCTACTGCCCTTGCGCCCATTTGACCGTTTGTTCCGGCGTTCAGCTACGATCGCGCTGGCGGGATCCCACACATCAGACGAAACAGCAAGAGTGCATATTCGGTTTCGGACACTATCAGTCATTACGTTCTGTGCTTGAAGCCGTCTGTAGATCCCTCCTGACGTGTAGCCCACAAAGTAGCCGCTAAAAAACGTGAACAACATTGCAAGTGGGGTAGGTTCTCAGCTTTCCATCCGAGAAACCGTAGTTATCCCTTAGCCATATGGCTGCACATACGTACCAATGCCGTAAAAGAGCTGCTTAGCAATACGTATGTAACCGTAGGTTTTATCTACTACCTGTGCGGTACCTCTTAGTTGCATTCGCACATATATACTAATATATATATATATATATGTATGAACAATTGAGGGGAGGAAAGGGAACAATGCAGGAACGCAAAGCATCCGCTTGTGTGGCTTCGCAAGAGAGTGAAGCGAAGATCACTGCATGTTAACACAGCAGATGACCTTTTGTCTTTGGCCAAATACGATATATATAGGAGCTTTAAAGTGAAATAACAAGTAAGAATAGAAAGCTAACGACAACTCCAACGAGGTCGTCGCTGCCGTACGTACAGGTCGGAGGCACCTTTTCCTCCGTATAGGTGCTCGTGGCGAGTTGCCACTTCCGGACGACCTCAGTCGCTACGATTCAAAAAAAATTAAAAAATTTCAGCAAGCTGTATTCGAGTTTGCTAATCATTTAATTCCAAAATGTAAACATTAAGTACGTTTCGAGATATTTCGGGATGGAGAACGGAAGCCTACGGCATGCAGCTTACTCGTACACCTTTCCGACCCTCCAACTACTACGTACATCCCGACAGCTGCAAGCCTTCTCTCTGGGATGAACGTTTCTCCCTTGTTGACTAAAGAGGGTAGCACACTTGAAGGTATTGATGAAGAATGGTCGAAATGTAACGAGGCCGACGCACTTTGCACTGCGTTAAGCTAAAATTCTGACAGCCGAAGTAGACAGTTGCGCTTTTCTCTCCAAAGCCGTTGTCAGCACCCGCTTCTAATATGTAGACATTGTCGCGCCGTCCCCAATACCTTGGGTGAAAATACTCATGTATGTGACTGATCGGGAAGACGCGAAGTTGCCTTTTCGGAGCACTATGGTGTGTAGTTAGGGCAAACTGCTTCTCAACACACACCGTCCACATTTCAGGCTCAGTTCTCATCAATGGAGTCGACGGCGCGTACACAAACACATAAACGTGTGCACGCCTGGGAAAGCTATTCTGACGAAGGAGAGATGGAACGCTTCTGCAACTATGCGTGCCCACGGCACAACTGTACCTTCGTTGTGTGCAACACAGCTGCACTGTGTTCGGAGCTATACCGAAGACGGTCTTCACGAGCGTAGCTTGAGTGTGAGCAAATTGAACGACCTAAGTCAATGAGAGTAGCCGCACACGTATCTGGACAGCAGCTACCCCCAAAGTTGTGTACCATGACCTTTTAGAAAGACCAATAGGCGGAGGTTTTAGAAACGTTGAGACTGTGATTAGATATATCAAACTTTGAAGCTGCCCGACACTGGCACCGACCCTCTGCCTTTACAAACAAAGACACCGGAAGCAAGATGTTGGGGTGGGGACACAAAACGTTTGTCAGCAAGTAGGTGTGGGTGCATCCATGAACCAGTTTACCGCGGTTATGCTAGACAGGTGTGAGAAACGTCAAAGTACTTAGGTGCGTACATACATATATGTGAGCTTATCCCTAGGTACACCCGTGTGCAGGCATACTTGTGTGTGTAGAGGGAATCAGAAATTTCATTAAATAGCCTTACACGTTTCTACAGATCTGAAGAGTTGAATGATGAAGCCCACTTGCTCAACGGTGCATTTTTCCTGCAGCTTGTGGCACACGAACGCTATGAAAGCTCTGTAACCCGAACTAGCCTGGATGTCGCGAACTCTCAAACAAGTAGACACCAGCTGAGATAGCTTTCATATCTGTTCTTTTGTCCCACTTGTCTCAGAAGCAGCAGTGAGTCGTAAGCCTTCAAGCTTCTTACTATAGTGGAATATGTTATGTAACCACGCAACATTGTAGGAGAGAGCCTCAATAAAGTCGTTCAGCTGTGCACCGTGTGAGTGCATATACATTGATATTGCTCAATTACATCAAGTGGGACGATGCATGCCACCTGGCTGCTAGACGCTCATACTGACATCGAAGGAAGACCGGGTGAGGTTGAGAGTGTCTTAAAGAGTTAGATAGTTCTTCTTTTGAAACCAGCACGAACATAGCAGCCGCTAGCGTAGGCCAGTAAACATTTAAGGCACGTGCAGTCTGTGAGCACAAGCGTACACGCTGAGAATTTCAGACGTGTGCTGGTTCACTTCACCTACTAACCGTGATTTGTTTCTCAAGTGGCAGAAGGCGTGCATACTACATCTCTTCGTTGGCGACCCCCAAGGGGATGATACGTCTTTTCTTTTGCTTGGGAGTTTCCGCGTGGCAAACCATCCCTCTGTCTATTCTCTTGTGTGGTTCTCCCTCGTAAAGGGGCGCAAAGGTGAACAAAATACGCCGACAGCGCGAGCGGAGACGACTCTGCCAACGCCTATACGCGCTACACGATCTAGTTCTCCAACTTTGCACATCGAGCGCCCCGCGTACTGTCCTCAGAAACACATCACTGCGTTTCTGCAGTGTGTGTCCGTTACAGAAGTGTACGGACGTGCTCGCCATGATGCACTCATCGGTAGAGAAATGAATAATTCGCCTTTCTTGTAGACTACACGTGCGCAACTCGAACTGTCTCCGACTGCCCAATTGACTATCACTTGGCCGTGGACAAGTCGTTCGCGCACCACTTTTTTGAGACAGCTGGCGCTGGAAGCTTTGCTGAGAGTATACACCTATAGACACACGTGTCTGCCCATATTCGTATTCAGCGGTTGTACCGGGTTTCCTTGGAGTATTCGACTATAGCAGTGTGTCCACTTCTACGTGGCCGTAGGAAGTTACACTACGTACTACATCAGTAGTGAAATAAGCTTTTGCCAGCGAATCACTTAGTACCTTTCTGCATGTGCAAGATTGATAGAACGTGAAGGTGGCTTTGCGGTAGACCTCTGTGCATCACGCTTAGAACGTCAAGCCTCTTTTTTTGTCCCATTCAATTTTTTCACAGCCGTCACCATATAAGCGTCGACGTTCGTTAGGCAGGATGTACCACGCTTCATCCAGGTGCCCTGACTCAGTGAAAGATCACAGGTGATCGTGCGCAGAATGCAACGTAGATGCATACGCTTAATGGCTGTTAACACAGAAAATATTGTATTTATTCATGAATGTATAAACAAAGACAAGCAAGTGTACATGCGCGTACAAAAGCGTCGGTGTACTGCAGCGGAGCCACTGGCGTATGCAAGTTTACAAATGTATACAACTATATGCATACATAGGTAGACGCTGCCACCGTATAACATATTAATTTCCCAATGCTTCACAACGTACCTTTAGCCAAACCTGTAGATCACGAAGATGACACTATTTATGCGTATATATCGATCTAATCCTGTGCAGTTCTTGTGAGGTGCGCTGCTCCCTGCTAACTGCATTATAGGTATGGCGTACGGCAATCAGCAAATGAACAGATTAGTCCTTTATGCCGCGACCCCGCTAGTGGCTGCCAAAGAAGTAGTACTTTATAACTATATGTAGTAATATGCAGGAGTCTACTGAAGAGTGACTCACGAGGGTTATCAAGCATGGACAGTGAATTGTCATACTGCAGGTTATTCGTTGCACCAAAGGTTCGTGCTTTAATGTGACCAGCAGTGATCGCATGAGGAATCTCCACGACGCAGTGTCGTAACGGTGTGGCAGCGCGGGCGGACGAGAGCGAATTCAAATCGCACGCACTGGCTGTGATGAAAGTGGTCGTGCAGATTATTTTTGCGTTCAACAGCGCTCGAACTCAAGCTTATTCGTAAACGGATACAGGGCTCAGAAAAGCAGGAGGCAATGATTGTTTATAGGTTATAACGTATACTAGTCGAGAACAAGAAGACTAATTCTCTACAGGCCTTCAACTCTCCGGCCGGCATACTTAGCTCCTTCTTATGCACCGTCACTACAGAATACCCGTGCTTCGTTCTGTCATATATGTACGCCTTTCGTTGTGCCCCGCGGCCTGCAGGAAGTGAACCGTACCAGATGGTACTTCCAAACCTCGCATATAGTCTTGTTTTACCATGTTAGTCCGGTTTTCCCCGTGACCGTCTGACCAGAACGTTTGCACCAGATCGTATTGCTCCTCATAAGTCGTGACGCCCACATGGAGAATTGTGAGTTCACGTGCACGAAGACCTACCGAAAGAGTACATACTTACGCATGTGATGTTGCGGAGCTAGCAGTCGAAGGCGTAACGCGGCAAACCTGCCGTGTCCTTGGTACGGGTGGAAGCTCCTCTTCTGAGCAGATACGCATGTACGACGCGACAAGTGAACTGAAACAGCTGAAGTATGTCAGTAACTTTGTCCTGCGTCTGCCATCAAGTCTGCGCCAACTGATGCGCTTCAACATATAAGACATCTACAGGTATAACGCAGGCGCCTCCCACAGACAGAAGCACGGGCACCCGTACCAGTATGTGTCCGTAACTGAAGGGAACCGCGACAAAGAATAGTAGGAAACGTTAGCAGCTGACAAGAACAGTCAACGGCGGGAAGCGGAGGGGATCACAATGGGTCTGCTTCTAGAAGCATCCGTAGGAGGCACTGTTGCACTGCTGTGAGCGTCTGCCTGCCGCAGCGCAGCACATACAGTGTATATGGTGACCTCAAAAACTTCTGTGAGCTGCTCTTTGAAGAGTGTTTGTGAAGCTCTAGAGACACAAAAAATGAGGAAATAGAGCATAACCGCTGAACATTGTTCATCACCGTGCTCTGTTTACGTCTCTAAGTTAGGAAAGAGCCGATGAAAAAAAAATGAAAGCCTGCGGTCGTTTCTCTCCCACATTCGGTGGAAAAGACTGCTTTCCTTGCAAGCCCCGTCGACTAACGGAGGAATATGGCTTGTCCTCGGCCAGCTCCGACGACAGATGCACTGTTTATTCTGTGTGATGGTATGTCTTACATACCGTTACGCAGTTGTTACGAGATGAAAAATGAAGCAGAACCTTACTCATAGAGAGAAAGAGGGACATATTCAACATTTGTGTTCTAACAGAGGCCTCAAAAGTAAAAGAAGCGTGTTGATGCAGAGAGAAATCAACGAAATAGCGATATATACGTGATACAGCTATGTAAACGGCTACTTACGTATATGCCTGCCGTCGTGAGCATAAATATCCAGGCCTGTCCGAATACGTCCATTCTCGTTGTACAGACTGTGCATACGCCTGTGCGTGTGTAGATAAACAGCTTCCCAGCATCACATACACACGCTAAACACAGGATTCATACATAAGTGTAAATCAAAAGTGTCCCCAAGTCAATATGGCTTGTCGTGACCAGTTTCTCGAGGCCAAAGCAATACAAGATGCGCATGTGTCCGTATCCATATATACATACATATGTGAGCATGTATGGGTGCCAATGTTTTAGTAGTTTCTCAAGAACGAGGCTGTGTTTGCTTAATGTCAGTCAAAGAGTCGCGTTACATAACCTTTAATGAAAAGAAACGATAAAACCAGGAGTGAGGTCTGCCGCGACTACAAAGAAAGAAGTCACAACGCTTTTTGAAATGTGCTGCAGACAGTTCTTTAAAGTTCGGAGATGTTGAGCAGCGGCTGCACACTTCTGATAGTTGCCTCCATCAGCGCGGGAGATAGCTGGAGCTCCCAGGCCTGCGCCCACACCCCAGAAGAGCGAACAGCCTTACAAAAGGCGAGAAGTCTCTCTGCTTGGCTGCAGATGATGGGAAAATCTACGTGTTTACTGTCAGGGGTGTACGTAGAGGGATTCATGTGTTATACACGGACAGACAAACAGACAGACAGACAGACACCCACACACCCACACACACACACACTTTCTCGTCCCAGTAGACGTAAGAGAGGAAAGTCCCTCCGCACTCGTCCTTGACGTATCTCTTCCTCTATACGCAGAGCTTTCGTGTATGTGATTATATATAGAGAAAAGGATGAAGAGCAGGTGTTCTAACTGCCGTGGCAAATGGAGAGTAGAAAGAAAACGTTAAACAGATCAAAGGGCCGCAAAGACACTTCGACAGCAAAGAGAACTGCGAACAACTACGAAGTGCACTAGGGCAAAGAGAGAGACCGGTATAGAAAAAGAACAGAAGCACCACGTACCCAACGGGTGTACTGAGAAACATAAAGACGGCAATATCTTATT
>CATKUM010000196.1:73246-115854 GCA_949786405.1 Onychomys arenicola | reverse complement strand
CTTCAACTTTAAAATGTCACTATATTGATCTCTCTGTGAGACGAGCATCAACTACATGTCTACAATTTTCCCCTTCTTCCTACACGCCGCTCCACCTTCGAAACTCTCTCGGACTCGATCTCCCTCTCGGTGCATCTACGAAGGCAGTGCATCCTCATCAAAAACATGTTCTTTCATCTCGCATATATATATATATATACATTTGAATATATGTACATATATATATATATATATACACCTGTCCCTCTATCTCGTTGTATCTCTGTCGTCTCCTAACTCTCTTCCTACAGAAAAGTAGCCCTACATATGCCTCTCTCTATACATATACTCTTCGAATTCTTCTCCCTATACACATATATATATATATATAACCCTCTCTCTGTATATACATTTTTCTTTCTCTCTCCCCCCCCACACATATATACATATGTAGATATTGCTATATGTATATATTGCTATGTGTATATATAGCTGTATGTATACATTGCTATAAGTATATATATCTCTCTCTCTATATATATATATATCCGCGTCTACGTATATAGAAACTCCTCTCTTTCTCTTGATGCCGATGCCACGCTTGTGCATGTGAAGACACTTTGCTGCATGCATGCATGCGCTTCTCTTCGCAACAGGCCGAATCAAATTCGCTTCTATCTTCATCGAAGAACAAAAACACGCATCCACTAGAGAGTGATCCAAAGAACAGAACCCACACAGAAACACATATTCAAACATATATATATATACAGAGAGAGAAATGAAGCATATATATATATATATATATTGATAGATAGAGAGATAGCTAGACAGATATATATACAGGCCACAACGGGCATTCGAATCATATAAATATGCAGAGAGAGACAGAAGGAAGGGCATACATATATATATATATATATGTATATAGGTAAACGTAGATGGATATATATAGGGAGACGATATAGAGAAAGATGTGTGAAGAAACAGGGCTAGAGTAGTGTGGTATAGGAGAGCAGAGGCAGAAGCAGCAGCATAAAAATGTCCCTTTGCGTTTCTCGCGCCCCCTGCAGCAGCAGCAGATACGTGCGTAGACCTCAGGAGATGACGATAATAGGCCCGTGGATGAAAGAGCATCGGACAGCAGAGAAGGAGACTCAGAAACAGCAATTTGCAGCGCATGCATCTCTTCAGCAGGTGCTTGGAAACATCGTGGCTGCGCTGCAATAGAAAACCCCCCGTAAATAAGACCATCAAATCCCACGCAACCCTTCTGCTGCTGCTGCTATTCTGCTGCTGCTGCTATTCTGCTGCTGCTGCTGCTTCTGCTGCTGCTGCTGCTTCTGCTGCTGCTGCTGCTATTCTGCTGCTGGTGATGATGCAGCTTACCACTTTCTTTGCTGCAGAGCAATAGCGCTGATGCATCCACCGTGAAGACCAGCAGGCACTCGCGCTGCCAGCGTTGCTGTTGCAGTGTGCCAAACGGCCAAAGTTCCATCTCGAGCTCCGCTGACTACCCAGCAGCCTGAGATGCATGCACCAGCAGCAGCAGCAGCAAAGAAGAGACGACTGTTGTTTCGATGGGTTTTGAAGAAGAGAGAGGACCAAAAGAAAAGAAAGGGCGATAGGAGGAAGAACAAACATGCGAAAAACAAAGCGACGAAAGACAACGACAGCAGCAGAAGCAGCAGCGGTGTGAGATAGACAAGCAGCAGCAGCAGCAGACTGACAGAAGAAGCAGTCGTGGTGGGGTGGCTGCTGCAGCAGATAAAGCAACAACAGCAGCAGCAGTAGTTTCTTCCCCACACAAGCGCCTCTTCATCATATGCAGCGTCCCAAGAACAGCGGCAGCAAAGAAAAACTGCAACAGCAACAGCAGCAACAGCAGCAGCAGCATTGAAACAGCAGCAACAGCAGCAGCAGCATTGAAACAGCAGCAACAGCAGCAGCAGCATTGAAACAGCAGCAACAGCAGTATCATCATTGAAACAGCAACAGCAGCAGCAGTAGCATTAGTGCAACAGCAACAGCAGCAGCAGTAACAGTAATCTCGAGACGACTACTTCTTGGCAGGAAAGCTCGGCGGAGGGAGAGAGCAGAGCAACGTCAGCAGAAAAGACAACAGTAGCACCGCGCACTGAAGACGGACTGGTGCTCTGTGTCTCGCAGCAGGCAGCAGCTCCAGCGAAGCAGAGTAACAACAGCAGCAGGAGCAGCAGCAGCAGCAGGCCTTCAACCCCCTCTAAATAACATCTGTGTCTCTTTCTTCTGGTCTCCCTCCTTCTTCATATCTTCTCCAATCGTCGACACACGCGCTTCTGTTGAAATATACACAGATGATCTCCATTGAAGAACTCTCTCTCTCTCTCTCTCTCTTTATACGCATGCATGTATATATAAACAGCGATAATAGATATACAGGGACATGTATATACACAAAGAGGCGTCTACATGTATCTGGACAGCAACCATCATGTTTATGTCTATCTCTGCCTTATTTTATTTCTACACCTCCATAAATGAGGGCATATCTCTGCGAATGTCTCTGGCCAACAATAACGCGTTTAACTTTCTCTTTATAGTGATTAGTATACTGAACGCCTCTGCATGCACGAGGCAGCAGAAACACCAGCTTGAACGTCAACATGTATACCCACGCATGTAGACATATATATAACACGTATATCCACGCATGTATAGATATATATATATATATACATATATACAAGGAGATCTACGTATATATACATGTATATATACACACACACACACACACAATAAAATGTCTCTTTCTCTCTCTCTCGCTTTCTCTCTCTCTCTATATATATATATGTATATGCATCCATATCTGTGTATAGAGAGATATCGATGTACTTCGCTATACAAACATCGTCAAGGCTGTTATATCTTTGATGTTAAATATATTCGCAGTCGACCTTCCTTCACCATCTGCAGATGAAGAAGACGTAGAAATCACACTATTTGACCAAGACACTTGCATGCGCTGTGGGCTCGATGCTCAATATTCATCGATACACATATATATTTATATATATCTATCTATATATATATATATCTCTCTCTCTATAGTATATATATAGATAGATATACATGTGTATCGATGTGCATGCAACCACATTCCCATGTCTACATGCATCCCCGCAGATATGATGTCGCAGATATACTGGCGTATCTCTACAAAAGCTTATATATACATATATATATACATATATATACCTATCTACCTGGCCAGATATCTCTCTAAATATAGGAGAGAGCGGGATATATGGGCAGAGGACGAATTTGCTGCTGCAGCAATGGTAGGTCTAGCGCACCATGACGGGAGACATCCAGGGCAGAGACAACATCTGCATGCGGCTCGATATTTCTTTGCTGCAGAGTCGCAGCATCATCTCCAGATAGAAGAGGAGAAGGAGAAGGAGGAGGAGCAGCAGCAGCACGAGCTGCAGCAGCAGCAGCTGCTCGAACAGCAGCAGTGCTTGCAGCAGCAGCAGAAGATGAAAAGCAACTGCTGCCAATCGAATACCCGCATGCTAACCCATTCAACTGCAGCAACCACGGCTGCGTCTCTCCAGTGAGAGTTACTAACTGGGAAGGCATTCTCTGCGTCTCACATACCAGCTGCAGCGGTAATGATACTGCAGCATCACATCCCGCAGCAGCAGAAGCAGCAGCAGCAGGTCCCGCAGCAGCAGCAGCAGCAGGAGGTCCTGCAGCAGCAGTAGAAGGTCCCGCAGCAGCAGCAAAAGGTCCGGCAGCAGCAGCAGGAGGTCCCGCAGCAGCAGCAGGAGGTCCCGCAGCAGCAGCAGCTGCACGAGGAAGAGAACACGCTCTGGTTGTTTGGAGGAGGAGCTCCGCAGCAGCAGCAGTGCGACGCTTGCTGCAGCACGAGCAGCAGCACTGCCGAGGGGGTGGTGGTAAAAAACGACAAGCAAAAACTCCTTCCAGTTGCCCCATCAAATATTCTGGTGAAGCGTCTGAGGCTCCAGCTGCTGCTGCTGTTGCTGCTGCTGCTCCTCTTGCTGCGGCTTCCTCGACATGTGAAGACCCACCTTTTCGCTTGCTACCTCCACACCACGCAGCTGCTGCTGTTGCCTCTGGGATGAAGCTGCTGCTGCTGCTGCTCTGCTGCTGCTGCTGCTCGTTTAGCATAAACCACGTCAGCGGTAATAAAGACACGACTCCCGACTCCTGCACTGCCATAACGCGCATTTCTGCTGCTGCTGCTGTTGCTGCTGCATGCGCAGTGCAGGGCAGCAGCAGCAGACGGCGAACAACACATGTAAAATCCTCTTGCTCCTCTGCGGTAGCACCGTGTCCTTCCTGCTGCTGCTGCTGCGACTCGAGATGAAGTCGGAAGGGCGAAGGACTGCAGAACAAGTGGCAGCAACAGCAGCAGCAACAGCAGCAGCAACAACAGCAGCAACAGCAGCAGCAGCAGCAACAGCAGCAGCACGTTTTGTCACTTGAGATAGCAGAGCAGCACTAGCGAGAAGAGAAGCAGCAGCGCTGCGTAAGAGTGTCCGCAGCACCACGCATATGCATGCGCTGGGGAAGTGCACGAAGAAGAGCACCCAATATCTTCGCAGCAGCAGCCGCATCAGCAGCAAAGCAAAAGAGAAGAACATGCATACACACTGGATCATCTACCGCAGAGGGTGTAGTGGGGTGATAGACGGCGCTATATCTGCGAGCAGAGACCGTCAGAGAAAGCAGTCGCTTCGCAGGCGTTCTTCAATCAGACAGCTGTCTCTGCTGCACCACGTGCTGCACATGCAGCAGCAGTGCACATGCAGCAGCAGAATAAGGACTGTTAAAAGGAGCAGAGAAAGCAGCAGCAGAGCAAGCAGCAGCAGAGCAAGCAGCAGCAGAGCAAGCAGCAGCAGAGCAAGCAGCAGCAGAGCAAGCAGCAGCAGAGCAAGCAGCAGCAGAGCAAGCAGCAGCAGAGAAAGCAGCAGCAGCAGCAGCGTGAAAGGCTTCTCCTGGAAGCAGTAACCTGAGGCGAAAGAACATAGAGGCAGGTGTTACGCCCTTCCCATACAACAGAGAGCGCATGCTGCAGCTGCAGCAGTAGAACGAGCAGCAACACTACGCAAAAGAAACCCAACATGAACTCGTTTGATCAACCTACACGTAGAATAGTCCTCCGATGCACATTCCAAAGAGAGACGCAACCACTATCTCCTCCAGTAAGCAGCATCAACCTTCTGCTACTCTTCTTCTCGTTGCTGTTGCTGCAGCTGTTGCTGTTGTTGCTGTTGCTGCAGGAGGCGAGGGCAGGGAGACTGCTGATGGAAGTGATGAGTTCCTGCGTTGGAATGTGCAGCTCCGCAGCGGCGAGACGTCGAGGCGGCTGCTGCTGCAATTGCTGCAGCAGCACCTTTGCTTTCGTTTCCCTCTGCTCCCGCTGCTTCCGCGTCTGCTGCTGCTGCTGTTCCGCTGCTGCTGCTGCAGCAATCGCAGCCGGTCGTCCTGCTGCTGCATGCAGGTGCCCTTCTAAATGCCAGACGCTCAGTATCTTATCTCCAGCAGCTGACGCCAAATATCCAATCGCGTCGCTCTCTTCTTCTTCTTCTTCTTGCAGCTGCTGCTGTTGCTGCTGCTGTCGCTGTCGCTGTCGCTGCTGCTGCTGCTGTTGCTGTTGCTGCTGTCGCTGTTGCTGCTTCTTGCTGCCAGGGATGTTACTTGTGTTTGAAGAGCAGCCGAAAGGCGGATGAATTCAAGAGCAGTCACACCAGAGCCGTGTTCGTCCAGCGCAAACCCCACACCCCATTGCGCAGCAGCAGCTGCAGCAGCAGCAGGAGAAACAGCAGCGCTTCTGTTACTCCCCCCAGTGTGCACGGCGGGCAGAAGAGAAGCAGCAGCAACGAGAGCAAACGAAGCCAGATCAAACAGCTGCACACTTCCTTGATCACCGCCAGCAGCGAGCAGCAGCCGTGACGGATGGAATCTGCATAGACACGCAGCAGCAGCAGAAGAGAGAATGACAAACCTGCTGCTGCTGCTGCTGCTCCTCCTCCTCCACCAGCAAGCATGCACAAACAACAGCACCAGCACATACACGAGAAGAAGCAACAGCAGTAGCAGCAGCAGCAGACGCAACAGCTAGAATCAGCAGCAGCGACATTCGAACTGCCAAGGCGCAAGCTATAGCAGCAGCAGCAGCAGGAGTGACAGAAATCGAACAACAGCAACATGAGGACGCGCACAGACAACCCCCCTGAATAGGCAGCAGCAAACCAGACAAGCTACAGCTGTAGCAGCAGTGTACACGTAGAGGAAAACACCAGCAGCAGCAGCAGCACTCACTTCTTCCCAAGACAAAAAGCCGCAGCAAGCTCTTCCATATATATATATATATATATATATGTATATATATATATATATCCCGCCTTTGGTCGTGGGAGCCCTGTAGACAGTGAAGAAGCCGCGAGGAGAGGTGTGTATCCAGCAGCGACGCAGTATAAGGTAAGTGGTAAACCGTATACTGCTGCAGTTGAGGATGCGCTCTTATACAGCTCTCTACAATATACGGAGGCACAAACAAATATGTGTATCGCTCTCTCCGCTGGAAGTGAAAGCAGCACTACTTCTGAGAAAGACGTTTGTTTATCTTCTGCCTTTACCTCAAAGTAGCAATGCCGTCGTTGGAAGAGAGACGGCTTTCGAAACATCGCTGCTGCAGCACTTCTTCCACAATCAACTGCTGTGGGAGATCTTTTTCTTCATGATGCTCCTCCTCTCCTTCTTCTTCTTCTGGTTTGTCGTACTGCTGCTCTTCTGCTTCTTTGAGACTGCCTTTCTTCCTCTTCTTCTTGCGCTGCTGCTGCTGCTGTTCCTCCTCTTGCTGCTGCTGCTTCTTCTTCTTTTCCATTGTCCTTTCCTTCGGCAGCGATGCTCCTTCTCCCTCAGAGGCAACAGCAGCAGGAGACACCGAAGTAGCAACACGGCACCGCAGCAGCAGCAACCAGCAGGTGATTCGGCCATCAGCATAGCCCCCGGCCACGCAGCATACGCGACAATCCTCATTTCTTCGTCTCTCTTCCTCTCCTTCCTTCGTGTTGCTGCTGCTGCTGTCTCTCGTGCTGCTGCTGCTATCTCTCGTGCTGCTGCTGCTGCTACTGTCTCTCGTGCTGCCGCTGAGAGAGAAAGCGCCTGCTTCGAACAGCGACGAGGCGACGAGAATGCGCGGGGCAGCTCCAGCAGCTCCTCCCCCCTGTAGAGGTACAACAGCAACAGCAGAAGCAGCAGAACTCTAGCATTTCGACGCTCTACAAACCATGTTCACAGCCAATCTCCTGCTGCATGCGACAGCTGCTACATATATATATATATATATATATTATACAGTCCTATGAGTATAACTTCCCTCTCTCTACATGTTCATATATATGAATCAAGCGCGCATCCATAGAGACATATTCACAAGTCATATGAGGTGTATACGTAACCTCAAAGACACAAACAATATATACAGATATATTTACATAAATATATATATATATATATATATATATATATATATATATATGCACGAAGATGTGCAGCATGCAGGTATATTCACATATATATATATATATATATATATATATATATATATATATATATATATGCATAATGAATATGCAGCACGCAGCTATATCCACATTGCTCTGCTGCTTCTATCTCTCTACTTAGAGTCCAGGGCCAGTTGCCATACAAGATGTTATGTCTCCACATATACATATACCATATATTATACCACATATATATATATATATATATATATATATATATATATAGAGAGAGAGAGAGAGAGAGAGAGAGAGAGAGAGAGAGAGAGAAGTAGAGAAGTATTCAGCACTATCATGTGAGAACAGGGATGTCAGTGGGGATCGTTCTCGAGGGAAATTGACAGAGAAGAAGACGTGGAGAGCGTCTTACGCGCCAGGAAAGAAGCTGTTGCATGCGCAGCCAGTCGCCGCTGCCATCCTCCTCATTATTGTAAAGAACACCTGCTGCTGTTGTGGATGCAGAGGACGCGACCCCACGCGTTGCTGCTTTCAAAGTGTGCTGCTGCGTTGCTCCTTTAAGGTCAGTTGCTCCTTTTCCGCTGTGCTGCTCCTTCATTTTCGGGTGTACAGACACCCGATAACACCGCAGCAATCCCGTGCTGGCCCCTGCAGTCACGAGTAGAGCTCCTCCTCCCGCTGTTTCTTCTGCAACATCTCCCACTGCTGCTGCTGCTGTCGTCTGATTTTGGAGGCATTTTCTGTCTCTCTTCGTCTCTAATAACCCTCTACTGCTGCTGCCTGCTGCTACCGCTGCCAGGGCCTGCTGCTGCTCCAACAGATACAGCAGCTTTCCAAAGGTCTATCGCAGCAAAAGCGGAAAGCCCCTCGAGGAGTTCCGCATCGATGAGACACTGCGGAGCTGCAGCAGGACGCTTCACGCAGGTAGGCACGTTCTTTCCTTCTGCTGCTGCTGAGAGAGGCTGCTGCTGACCTGCTGCTGAAAGGTGCTCTCCTCCTGCTGCTGGAAACGTCCAGAGGGGCTGCAGCGGCACTGCAAACAGCGAGTTGTCATGCAAGGAAAGAAGCACTGGCAGCCGATGCAGCACAGCTCTACTGCTGCTGCTGCTGCTGGAAGTTGTTGTGGGGTTGGACACCCAGTGGGGCAGCGACAGTGTGACGACAGCAGCAGCAGCAGGACGATTGCAGAAGGATTGCAGAAGCATGCGAGGCTTCCAAGTGGCGGAAAGAATAGCAGGAGTTTCTGCCGCTGCTGCGCTTTCATCCTCCTCTTCTGCTTTTAAAGCTGCTGCAGCAACTGCAGCAGCTGCTGCTTCTAACTGGGGCAGCATGCTGTGGGAGCGGGGAGTAGGAAAAAGAAAGGAGGTTGCTGCTGTCGCTTCTGCTCAAAAAGAAAGTGCACATGCTTTATGAGAAAGTAAACTCTATCGAATAGTGCCTCTTTTTGACGCCGAGTGCTCCACTTCACGCTATCGCTGCTGTGGGTGCTGCTGCTGCTGCTGCTGTACTACCGTCTCGTGGAAGTTGCTGCTGCTGCTGCTGCACTTGCTGCTGCCGTCTGTGTTGCTGTTGCCGGAAGAAGCAAAATAGAGACGATGCGGCAGCGAAAAAATGAAAGAAATCATGATTAAAGCAAGCGCCCGATAAACTGCTTCACTGCATATAGTAGCTGCGACAGCTGGAACGTTGCATGCCCGTGCATGCCCCGCAGTAAAACATGCTGCTGCTGGTCAGTCTGCTGCTGTGGCTGCTGCTGTACAGCGTGTTGGTGTTGTGACTGCCGCTGCTGCTGTTGGGTTTGTTGCTGCAGTTAGGAGTAGCTAGATAAGAGTGACTGTATCGTTGCTTCATCTGCTGCTGCTGCAGCTACTGCTGCTGCTGCTCCTGCTGCTGCTGCTGCTCCTGCTGTGGCTGCTTCTGCTGCTGCGGCTGCTTCTGCTGCTGCTGTTGCTGCCCTTGGGTTAGACGGTGTTGCTGCTACAAGTTGCCCGAGGTTGGCTTTTCTGCCTGTTTCGTCCCCTCTTTCGCTGTCCCTGCTTCTCTATCTCCCATATACTAATTTTTCTCTTTACCCCAGGTTACCCGCCTGACCCATGTAAATGGATGTCTCTTCTGTCTCTCTCTCCACACCTCTCTCTTCCTCCTGCTGCCTGTCTCTTTCCCTTGCTTCAGTGAAATGCCTCTATATACGAACCCTGCAGCCTTCATTCCCTAATCACATCTATATGTATACATATAGGCATATGCATATAGACATATACATATGTAGCGAGAGACACATATATTGTATATGTGTATATGTATATATGTATAAATTTACATTTATATATATATATATATATATATATATATATTAACACGCAGTTTAGAACAGTGTGTCATTTTGGCTGCGCAGCTATGTATGTGTATATGCATAAGGAATGACCTGCAGAGACAGAAGAGCATCCCCCCTCTAGGGGAAGTGCACTTCCTTACATTGCAGCTCGCAAAGACCATAGCCCTTTCAACATCCACCTTTCATAGAAACGTGATATATATATATATATGATACACATAGTGGTCCTCTTATATATATATATATGTATATAGGGGTATAGGTGCATAGTATTGACCTCTCTCTCCAATTATGTCTGTGTGCATGCATGCTCTCGAGCTGTTCAGCGCGAAGGTAATCAGGCAGGAGCTCTCTGCCTGTCTTCTCCCGCAGAGAGACTCCTTTGCCTCCTTCGCCTGCATCGCAAAGCAGCTTATTTTTTTCTCTTTCTACGTGGTCCCTTTCTACATATGTGAATTTACATATACATATACAATTATGCATATATGGCTATATATGCACCTATACTGCTCCAGATACACTCTTTCTCTCTCTCTCTCTCTCTCTATATATATATATATGTATCCTTGTATTATGTCTATATACGTGACTAAGCATATTCATATGCGGCTATACATATATACGGACGTGGGTATACACAGACATGTAGGGCTATCCACATACGTGTATGGGTATATATACCCATATATGGCTATACAAAGACATATATGGGTATAATACACATATACGGCTATACAGATCGGTATATAACTATTCATACGCGGCTCTAGACATATGTATATATATATATATGACTGGGGAGAGAGGATTCAACAACGCGTTAGAGATGTGCTTTTGCTTGATGATGACCAGCTGTGCCCTTGAGGACGTCGCAGATCCACAGAAGTCTTCCTAATATAACGCTTCTCTCTAGAGGTATATGATGATGCCTTAACACGTCCACATCTGACCCTCTTCTTGTCTCGACTTCTTCTTTCTGTATGATCTCTACACACTGCGCAGTGTTAGCACGTATAGACCCCAGAGAGCGGTATGTCAGTTGAGGTGGCTCCTGCGGGCGGTAGCACTGCTGCTTCCGAGTAGAAATAGAAATATAGAAGTATAGGCGCTTCACATGTATAGGCAGCATGTCATACGCACAGACGTGGACACATACGAGTGAAGCACAGATGCTCTTGTATACAGCTGACCAGTCTGAATTGGAAAAGGCCTACTTGTCAAGTCTTCTTCTATCGATGAGACGCATAACGAAAATCCTTCTGCTGCTGTTACTGCAGCAGCAGCAACAGCGAAGCGATGCAGCCGAACCGTCCCCAGTCTTCCCGTTGGCCTCCCCGGAGGCGCGGATGTATCTCCTCCACATGTCCATCTATTAGGAAAAATACATGTGCTTGTCCACACATGTCCGTGCGCGAAGTATAGCTGGTGGATGGACACTCATAGCCCTCAGACTCGTATATATATCTATATATATATATATATATAGAGAGAGAGAGAGAGACAGAGATATATATAAATATATATAGATGTGTAGACTGTCAGTGCACATGTGTACATATATTATGTGTTTCAGGAGTATAGCAAATTTGTAGACGCTTCTTGTTTGGAAACGGAGCCGCAAAAACACGTAGTTCTCGTCAGGTGCACGCCCCCAGGGTCCTTCTACCACCTAGAAAGAAGACGTCCAGGCAGATGCGTAGGCATAGGCACATATATTCACTTGCAACAGCAGCAACGCCTCTCGTAGCTCTACTTCCTCTGCGGAACTTGGTGCACCGCAGAGATGCTTCTTCAACCGAGACGAGACGTCGTTCTTTTCCAGTTTGAGTGGATTGTCCTCCCGCTCTACATGTGTAGAGATAGCTGTGATCCAGGGAAACGCCTCTTGTCGAGTGATGCTAATGTTCTTACCAATCTCGTCTCCACCAAAAGAATAGCACCACACTATCTTCGCTGTAACGCAGCTCGAAATTCGCTATAGTGCACTCATCCACAGAACAGCTGCAACGATGTTCAACCTGCCTGAGAAGACGTATACGACCAGCATACCGATATATATATATATATATATATGGAAGTAGGTGCTGATCCCTTCAGCTTGCGATATATATATATATATATATATATATATATATATATATATATATATATGGACGGATGCGGGGAGCTGATTATCTGTGGTAGCACAGCGAGAAAAGGTTGGGTGCATTCCGGATGACCCTCTCATTGAGTATACAACAGCAAAGCGCATCTTTTTTCGCGGTTGTCGTGTCATGCTCTGGCAGTGAAGAGATGTTGCTGCTAAAGGTGTGTACGCACCAGTCGGGTTGGCGCTTTGCACCGGTGTAAGTGTAGAATTCTATCTACTTTCTATGCCTATAAAAGAAGAGGCAGGGAGGTAGGAGGCACGATCACAGGCGTATCATGCATGTGCGTGATAAGTGATAGAGGAAGGGAAGCAATGCACTCAAACATAGAGATATATATATATATATATATATATATATATATTTGCTTATACGTGTATGTACGTGCTAGTGTGCTCCCAGCAGACACAGGAGCTGCTGCAACTGCCAATCTATGCGTCTAGTGATACCCTGTTAAATGAGATATAAACCTGCTGAGAAGTTCTTTTACGCTTCCCCAGTTTCATCACGAGAAGCTGCTATGCCTAGTGCAGCGTCAGCACTTCCAACACGCTGCACGAAAAAGACCTGCCAGCCCCTCTGTACGTGAACGTTAAGAAGTTCTTTCCATTTTCATATACATATGAATGTATATAAATATATACTGATATATATATTTGCATATTTCGGAGTGTGCGTACATGTGCTGAAGGGACAGATGTGCCTTAACAGCACACCTTATTCCACGCAACGATTGAAGTATGCCGGCGAAAGGCTAATGAAAAGGCATTTGCTTTATGGGGTCGCAGGTAGGTAGTAGGTAGTGTCTCATTCTTCCAGCATCTCCGCACGTGCTGCAGCCCCGACAGGAGGGAAGGAACACTAACGCTGAGGAGTGCAGAACGATACAAACGTAGAGCTACCGCACACCTTTGCTTAGGTAAGCCGAAGCAGCAGCAGCAGCAGTAGTAGTATCTGCCTCCACTTTCGCACTGAGACTGCATACGACAGTGTATACACCATCGGGCTAGTGATAGAATGTGTGTACATACGGACATGTGTGCCGTGTATAAAGTGAATCAGCGCAGCAACAGCAAGGACGACGACAGGAGCAGCAAGGCAATCTCTTTGAAGAGTGGGTCCTTGCTGCTGCTGCTGCTGGTTCTGTATTTCGGCTACGAACAGAGCAGCGGGACACTGCGAATCGTCGCTGCTGCAGTTCCGCAAGCAGGTAGTGTGAAGTATTCAATGCTGTCTCTGCTTAGCTCGCTAAAATGATGTGGAGTGCAGCAGCAACGGCAGAAGATCAATCGCCGTTTTGCCTTCTTGTTGATCTATTGTTGCTGCTACTGGTTTGCTGCTAATCAGCAGCAGGTGAGCTTCTTCCTTGCGGAATGCTGCTGCTGTGAGTATTGCTGCTGCTGTTGGGATTGCTGCCGCTGTTGCTGCTGCTGCTGCTGCTGCTGCCAAGAAATCTCTAACTTGTGCTGCTGCAGTCCTGCAGCTATGACAGCCGGTGTCATTGCAACTCGTGTTGCTGCTACTCTGCTGCGACGGTGTGTGGGTAAGAGTCTCCGGCGTTGGTGCGGGTGCTGCTTCTGCTTTCTTCGTATATAAAGACGCTGGAGTAAAAGAACCTCCAGTCTTTATTTCTTGTGGTTTCGACCTCTCGGTATCGAAAAATTTAGACATGTCTCCTTCGTGTAGAACAGATACAAACGGATATCTGTTGCCGTGCGAAGCAGAGCAGCAAACAAGAATTATAAAGCGCATCCAGGAAGAAATAGTTGCAGACGGGCAACCAATGCATATATATATATATATATATATATATATAATACGTGGAGTGTCTTTGCTGTGTTGTGTCCCCACATGTTCCCCAGCAACTGACAGCAAAAACCTTAGACATATACATAAAAGCCTACACGCTGTACAAAGCCTACGATCGGCTCACTGTACCTCCACTATATACAAGGGATGATGTCGACTAAACGCAAAGCTACATTTCCCCGTGTCAAGGTTTGACGTGGACGAAGACAATACATGCAGTCATGGGATAGATACCATCATAACACACACCTGAGATGCGGCTATACATATTTATATATATATATGTATATGTTGGGATATATATATATATATATACATGTATATAACAAGACGACGTCTATAAAGAGAGAAGTATGAACAAATATATGTAAATCCAGGTGGATCTACATATGTAAATATAGGGAGATGCCTTTCCTCACGCTGGCATCGACAAAAATACAGGGGCTTTTTTTGAAGCAAAGGCAAACTCAGCTCGCGTACTACGCGACGCTGTGCATACGAACGCTACGGGGACCTGGAAGAAGTGCAACAGCACCAGCAGCAACAGCAGCAGCAGCAACAGCAGCAGCAGCAACAACAGCAGCAGCAACAGCAGCAGCAGCAACAGCAGCAGCAGCAACAACAGCAGCAGCAACAGCAGCAGCAGCAACAGCAGCAGCAGCAACAACAGCAGCAGCAACAGCAGCAAGTGCAGCGGAGATTCTCCGCAGAAAGAGCTGCTCTATCGATAGGAACAGCTGCTGCAGTGGTGACATCGGCAGCCCCAGCCGCTGAAGTATCAGCTGTAGGAGTGAAGCGTCCAGAGCTGCTGCTGCATCAGCTGCTGCTGCAGCAGGACGTGGTTGTTGTAGCAGTGACGTATCACCTCCAGCAGAGGCGCAGCAGTGGGATTGCAAGGGAAGCAAGAGCAACAGCAAGACGACTTGTGGTGCTGCTGCAGCAGCAGCTGCTGCAGCAGCAGCGGCAGGACGTGCATCAGTAGGAAAGTGTCGCAGCACAGCAACAGCAGCAGCAGCAGGAGCTGCAGCACCTGACTGCAGCAGCAGTAGCAACACTAGCTGTAGCAGCAGCACGAAGTGGAGCAACAAAGCGACAAAATCAATACCTGAAGAACCCCCTGTGTTGTTGACATGTGCAGCATCGGAAGATGATACAAAGAAACCGATGTTTTCAATAGAGTCGCAATGCAAAGAGACA
This sequence comes from Onychomys arenicola, assembly GCA_949786405.1. NCBI lineage: Eukaryota > Metazoa > Chordata > Mammalia > Rodentia > Cricetidae > Onychomys > Onychomys arenicola. The sequence continues at coordinate 100,855 of CATKUM010000196.1, read as the reverse complement.
CTGCCGCGCGCTGTGGGCTCCTGCTGCTGATGCTGCTGCTCTTGCTGCTTTGACCTGTATGCTTCAGTAAGCATCGTACAGCAGAAAATAGGCGAAGAAACCCATCGCGGCTCCGCTGCTACATGTAGCGTGGTATCAGCAGCAGCAGCAGATATCATACACAACACATATTTACATATTTATAGGCATGTATGTATATATATATATATATATTCTCGACAGGAGGGGTGCTGCAGCATGCCGAGTCTGCTGCTGTAGCTTGACAGCTCCAGTAACGGCGTTCCTTTCTGCCGAAAGCAGCAGCAGCAGCAACTCCGTTAGACATCCGGACGTTATACCTGCTGCTGCTTCTTCTTCTTGTTGTACACTATACTTCTGTGTGGTGCTCCAGCAGCAGCAGCAGCAGCAGGAGTCAACCTTGAACGACGCTGCTGTTGTTGCCTTCGTTCTTCCCTGCTGCTGCTGCTGCTATTGCTTCAGCAGCGATAGCAGCTTTCCACTTCTGCCCCGCTACAGCAGCAGCCACAAGAAGACACGCAACTGCAGCAGCGAGAAGCAGCAGCAGCAAGCCGCAGGGATGCAGCAGCAGGATGCAGCAGCAGCAGCAGCAGGATGCAGCAGTAGCAGCAGAGGACTGACCATCGCAAAGAAAGAAAGCGTTTTCTGCAGCAGGAAGATCTGCATGCGTCTTCTGTTGCAGGAAAGTCATGTAAACCTCCGGAGAAACTGATCGACGCAGGTGAATCCAACTGCATCCATCATCAAGCCCAGCCCACACATCAGAGACGGTCGAGGATGAGACGCAGGAACAGCAGCAGCAGCAGCTTAGCAGCCCGATCAGCACCAACAAACTGCGCGGCAAGCCTTCAAACACTCGCAGCACTTGCGCACTCGCAACAGCAGCAAAACAAATATACAAGCAGCACCACCAGGAACACGTAATAGCAGCAGCAGCAGCAGCACGACATAGCAATAGCAGCAGCAGCAGAAGACAGCAGCAGCAGAAGACAGCAGCAGCACATGATATAGCAGAAGCACAAGACCCAGCAGCAGCAGCAGGGCAGAAAAATAGCAGCACCGAGAATTAGCAGCCGCTTAGCAGCCGCTTGAAGCATGATCGAAGCAGCAAAGAAGAAAGCAGCAGACAGCAGCAGTACACAGGAACAGCAGGAAGAGAATATATACATATATATATATATATATATATATACATATATATATATATATATATATATATATATATATATATATGCCCGTACTGTGTAGAGAACATATATATTAGACAAACTGTATAAACGAATATATGTATATACATATAACATCGCCTACGTATATGTGCATATATATGCCTCCCTATGTTTATATATACCTCCATACATATACGTGTATATGCCTATATGTTTGTATACAGAGTTACCCCATATAAACTTCTTCCTACAGACCTCTATATGTTGTAGGGAGATGTTTCAGATTTAGAGTCACGAATATAAAGGGAGCTACCCATACCTTGTCGCATATATATCCCAAGGGGATATTTATACAGGACGACTCCTACTAACTGAAGCATACATAGTCATCCCAAGACATATATATATATATATATATATATATATATATATATATATATGTATATATGTATATCTTCTCAGACGTCATCTGAACGAAGGCAGCGGGAAGAAAACATGTGCAACTATTTTGAATGAGAGAGAGAGAAGAAGCAGCAGCTCTGCTGAAGGTCTTCTCACTGGACGAAGTGGCAGCGTAGACTGCTCTTAGTCTCCAGGAACCCAGTGACTTGTAGAGAGCGCCTGCAGCAGCTCCAGCTAGAGGAGCATTCGAAGGCGCGTCCTCCCGAAGAAAAGAGAGAAGATTGTTGAAACAGCAATAGAAGAAGGCTGCAGCAATGCCCAACGCAGCAACAACAGCAGCAACTTCTCTCTCTTTGAATATCCAGCTGCTGCCTCTGTTGTCTCGAAGGAAGCAGACGCAGAAGCAGTAGAAGCAGAAGCAGCAGAAGCAGCAGTAGTCACGTCCACGCTGCAGAGTCGTGCATGCAGGCTGAGATGAGTGACAAGACAAAGGCATATCTCCTGGAAGAAAGAGAAAGAGACATTTTTGCAAATAAAGGAGGAGAAAAAAAGAGAAGATGAAGAAGAAGAAAAGAAGGAAGGAGAGAGCTACAGAGAGACACATGTAGATGCTTGGCATTATAGGGAAAAAGAAAAAGTCACAGAGGGACACCTGCATGCTTAGCGTGAGGCGAGACTTCTCCTGCTGCTAATCGAATAAGATATGTTTGGGTCTATGAAGTGGCTGCTGCTGCTGCTGTTGTTGCTGCGAAAAAATTGAAGAACACTTTCGCAAGCGTAGCCTTCGACTGGACAGACGCGGGATAAAACTTCCTTGGCTCTTCGTCACTGCCGAGAGAGGTGCTGCTTCGACCCACAACAGCGCATGCAGAGAAGAAGTGCAGAGAAGAAGAGTACGGAGAAAAGAGAGAAAGAAGAAGCGCGAAGGAAACCGTACTCAGCGTTCCAAGCTGAGCTCCTGTCTTAGGGGCATGCTCGCTGCATGCGTTCAACAGCGCATTCAAACGCAGGCGCGGGGTGCTGCCTCCCCGTCGCAGCCCCGCCAAGACACCGTAGGCTGCCCCAGCGTCAATCCTGAAGCAGCAGCAGCAGCAGCAGTTGCAGTTGCAAATGCAGCAGCAGCAGCAACATTTGCAGTTGCAAATTCAGCAGCAGCAGCAACAGTGGATGATGCAGTAACAACAGCAGGAGTTCAAGACGCAACGTCAGCCACTGCGGAGATAATGCAGCACCAGCAACAGCAGGTGGGAACGCAGCAGCAGCAGCAGCAGTTGAAGATGCAGCAGCAGCAGCAGTTGACGATACAGCAGCAGCAGCAGCAACCACAGACTGCAACTCACTCATGCCACCCAAGCACACCAATACATATATATATATATATATATATATTTATATATATATATACATTGTGTATATATATAAATATATACAAGTATAGACTTGCACGTGGACACATGTGGATGCGATTATCTGAAGGCATAGACGTAGACCTCTATACCTTCATCAGTACAGACACCTATATACATTTACACCTCTACGGATACCCCTATAAACATATATATATATATATATATATATAATGAAGGGAGAACCTCTCGCCCCTTTGATCGACAGAGGAGGGGAGCTTCTGCTTCTGTCCGTCTTTACGAAGAAGGGTCTGAAGAGAAATGCCAAAGTGCATGCAGAAAGAGAGTCTTCTTGACAATGAAAAGCCAACAGGAGTATCCTAATGACCAGATACGTGGAAAAGTATGAAACAGCAGGTGAGCCGGCATTCATTTGAAGAAGTTCGTCTCCTCGTAAAGGGAGAACACTTGTCTAGCTGTTTTTCCGTTGTTGCTGCTGCTGCTGCATTAACGCTGTTGCATCAGCAGGTTATATCTCTTCAGCGCTTGCGTCGACGTGCTGCTGCTGCTGCTGTGCTGCTGGAAAGGGTCTACGGCTGCAGTCTCATTCTCTCGCAGGGTTCTTCCTCAAAAGGTTCGTGTCTCGTTTCCTGATGTGCACATCAGCTCTTCTCAGTCTTCTTTTCTGTGGTCTCCTCTGAGGTGCTGCTACATCGCTGGAAAAGAATGATGGAAAGAACGCATGCTGCTGCTGCTGCTGTTGCTGCCTGCTCGTGTGGGGTGCAAGAGCTTCTCACTCACTGACCCCACAGAAGCGAAGGCTTCTCACGTACCCGTGGCATATGACAGGCCCGCTGAGTAGGTGATTTTCTCTCCGAAGGCGCGGCCATAGCCAGACAAATACAATTCTTCTGCATATCGCGGAGAAGTAGCAGCAGCACCAGAAGGGAAGAGAAAAGAAGGCTGGGCGGCAAGAGATGGAGACGAGGATGCATGCAGAAGGGGGTCTCCTCCCCCTCCTGCAGCAGGCAGAGGATGAGCAGAAGGCAAATATGACTGCGACCCTCCTCCTCCTCCTCCACCTTTTAGGAGATGCTGTGTTGCTGCTGCTGCTGCTGCTCCCCTCCAGCTGCTGTTGTGGGGCAACAGGAAGGAAAGCAGGGTCCACACCCCCTCGCTGCAAATAGTCATCTTCTGAAGAAGAAACCATCTTCTGCTGCCACATTGCCTCTCCTTCTGTCTTCTTCTCTTCCCGATGCTCACCACCCTCAAACACCCACGCTGCTGCTGCTGCTGCTCACTATACTGCTGTTCTGCTGCTGCTGCTGTGCCGCTGCTGCCGTCCTACTGCTGTTGCTGCTGTTGTCCTGCTGCTGTTGCTGTTTTCCTGCTGCTCTTGCTGTGTTCCTCCTCCTGCTGCTGCTGTCCTGCTGCTTGCTGTCTTGCTTCTTCTATTTTCTCGTTGCTCTGCTGCTGCTGCTGCTGCGTGGCTCGGGCTCGGGGGTGGGGCGAATCAGCAGCCCTCTTCAGACAAACAGACTAGCACGAGCTTTTGCTGCGGCGAACGGAAAGCAGAAAAGCAGCTCTCTCTCCTCTTCACATCACACGCTTTGATGATGTGTCCAGGAATAGTATCTCCCCTCCTGCTGCTGTGGATGCTGCTGCTTGTGGATTGCGCATGTATCTCGGAAAATAGAGAAGAAAACGCCGATAAATACACTTAAAAAATGCAGAGCTCTACGACTATGCACAGCAGCAGTATTATTCCCGCACCCGTCTTCGCTTTGTCTGATACTTTTCTACTGCATGCATGCCACAACCGCCGACTCCCCCTTTAGCTTGCTGCTGCTTTTGCTGCTGCTGCTGCTGCTGCTCTCGCTGCTGCTGCTCTTGCAGCTGATCTCGCTGCTGCTGCTCTTGCTGCTCCTGCTCTTGCTGCTGCTGCTGCTGCTGCTCTTGCTGCTGCTGCTGCTACTCTTCTTGCTGTTCCTGCTGTTTGTTGCTCTCTTGCCGCTGCCCTGCTGCTGCGTCTGCTCTAGCTGCAGCAGCTGCTCTTGCTGCAGCAGCTGCTCTTGCTGCTGCTGCTGCCGGGTGCTGCCGGTCTTGCTGCTGCCGGTCTTGCTGCTGCTGCTGCTGCTTGCTCCCGTCTCTGCTGCGACTTCGTCCAGGCGCTATCGCTGCGCCTACGTAAACATGATGCACTCGAAACCCCAACTGCCAGCATAACTTTCCACGTGGAAGCTGCAAGGGGAATTCTCACCGCTGTGCAGCGCATTTCACACACAGTCTTTTCTTTTTCTTTTCCTTTTCGTTTCTCCATAGTCTCTCCGTCCGCCAACACAGACGCAGTGCTGCAAAGGATGCTACTTTTTTTGAAGGAGACTAACTGAGGGCGCTCGGCAGCTAATTCCTCCTCGGAAGGTATGCTGGACCTGCTTCTCTTCAATTAGCAGTTGCTGCGATCTTGCTGTTGCTGCGTGGGTGCTGTTGCTGCGGTCTTGCTGCTGTTGTTGCTGGTGCTAGGGTTGCTGTTGCTGTTGCGTGAGCTGCTGTCGGGAGGACGTGATGCAGTTGCTGCTGCTGCCTGCCACAGTAACTTGGCGGAACTGCTGCTGCTACTGCTGTCGATGCTGAGTCTGCAGCAGCAGCAGCAGCAGCAGAAAAGGCCTGCAGCAGCAGACGCAGTGTGGGGTGCCTTTTCTCACTCACAGGCACAGCGAAAACGCCCATTGAAGCAGCAGCACGAAGAGAAGCAGCAGCATGACCTACAACAGCAGCAGCATAACCTACAGCAGCAGCATAAACGACAGCAGCAGCATAAACGACAGCAGCACAATGACCTACAACAGCAGCATGATCTACAGCAGCATCAGCATGATCTACACCAGCATCAGGATGATCTACAGCAGCATCAGCATGACCTACAACAGCAGTAGCACTAGAGAAGGAGTCGCAACAGGAGGAAGATCGAGCAGCAGCGGAATCGTGGGGTAGAGATAGTAGCAGCAGGAACTCCGCAGAAATGGTAACGACAGCAGAAGCAGCAGCCTACCACACACATCATCTCCACAACTACGACAGCAGCTGTGTTTCCCTTGAGCACTAGAGGGCATCGTTGAGCAACGAGGAGCGCACCAGCAGCTATGGAACAGCAGCAGCAGCAGCAGTAGCGTTGCTGCATGCCCGCATAGCTGCTGCACCAGGATTGAAACTGCAGCTCAATTCTCTCCGTCCCTACTGCTGCTGCTGCTGTCAACACAGCCTATTGTAGATGGATGCACTGCCCGCGCTTATAGCGAAGCAGCACTTTCCGTCCAGCAGGCGTGGGGAGGTCAAACGCAGGCCAGCAGCAGCAGGTGCAGCACACAGCAGCAGCAGGTGCAGCAAACAACAGCAGCAGACTGGCGCTGCAGCTTCATCCTGTAGATGATATATATATGTATATACATGTGTGTGTATATATATATATATATATATATATATGTCTTTTTTGTTTCTTTCAAATGCCAGCTAGCTGAAGAGGAGGCGCTTATTCTGCTCATCCTCTCCTGTATATAGAGGTGGATAGTATACTTCTTCGTGCTTGTGAACCTCGACCCCACAGAGGTTAATGTGTATCCCATGACTATATACAATTTTGATAAGAGGTCAGCAGGATGCATGGTATATCAAGGACGTCCCAGAGCTCTCTGTCTGAGGAGGAGAAGCAGCAGCAGCGAGAGAAGGTGAAGCAAGGGCTGCATTTGCTGCAACGTCTGCTGCAAAAGAAGCAACAAGGTGTCTATACACCCGAAAGTTTCGCAGCTGCTGGGAGACTGCTGGAATTCGCACCAGAAATGGCTGCGCTCTGGACCTACCGACGCCTCGTTATTCTTCATGTGTTGGCAAAGCATAGGCAGTTGCTGCTGCAGCAACGTCAAGAGCAACATCAGCAGCAGCAGCAACATCAGCAGCAGCAGAAGCAGGAGGAGCAGCAGCAGCAGCAGGAACAGCAGCAGGAACAGCAGCAGGAACAGCAGCAAAAACAGCAGCAGGAACAGCAGGAGCTGGAGCAGCAGCAGAGTGTAAAGCCGTTGCCTGCGTCGTCGTGCTTAGCCTCAGCAGAAAACCAAGAGGGGCAAAGAGAAGAAGGAGTTCCAGAAGATGAACGCAGTCGAAAGGCTCGAGGAGAACAGAAACAGATGCACTTGAAGCGACGGAGAACTCAGAATCAGCTTCACGTTGAAGGCAGCAACAGCAACAGCAGCAGCAGTGCTACGAATCAGGGCGATCATACCAGTGTGGACATCAGCGTCAGGGGGGGTAATGAGAATGTTTCAGCAGCATCTTCTTCCGCAGTAGCTCAGTGCACAGCAGCAGCAGCAGCAAATAGCGTTGTAGCACCGGAAGAGGTCGTGCGCACAAATAACGCAGCAGCAGCAGCAGCTGAAGCTCTGCACGGAGGAGGAGAAGAAGAACTAGCAGCGGCAGGAGACCCCACACGAGTAGCAACTACTGGAGCAGCAGGAGGAGATAGCGAACGAAGGGACTGTGTTGAGTGTGAAGTACTGCAGCAGTTTGAACAGCAGCTGCTGCAGGAAGAATTGAAGCGCTTAGAGCATGCTGTTTTCATTTGTCCGAAGTCCTACTGCGTCTATCTACACCTCGTGTGGATTGTGGGGCGCCTGACTGCTGCTCTGGCGTTCCCTTCCTGCTGCAGCAGCTGCCGGTCTTCCTCGTCTTCCTCCACTTCTGCTGCTGCTGAACCTTGCTCACGTGAAGCTTTGCTGCGTCGCCTGCTGCAGCAGCAGATGCTGCAGCAAGAGCAGGAACGACTGCCTTCACTGGAATCTCGACATGTCAATGGTGCTGCTGCTGCTGCTGTTGCTGCTGCTTGGTTGAAGGAGCGTACATATGCTGCTACTGCTGCTGCTGCGCATGCAGAAAGATGCAGCCGCTTGGCTGTTGCTGCTGCTGGTGCAGACCTTGCTGCTGGACAGCTCTCACAACACGAAGAGCAGAAGAAGAGCTGGAGTTCCGCAGGCAACAGCTGTGATCTGGAAGCAGCAGCAGCTGTGCTGCAGCAGCAGCTAGATGCATGCGCTGCCCTCCTGCAGCAGCCAAGCGACAGCAGCAACAGAAACTTCCACCTCTGGCAGTACAGGCAGCTGCTGCTTTCCTGGCTTCAGGCCATCTCTACTGCTGCTGCTACTGCTGCAGCTACGCGTGAGGCTCGCAGCACTTTAAAACCCCCAGGCCTATATATACATATATATATATAGTATATATATATGATTGAATATAGGGATATAGAGTACGACAGACGTACAGAAGGAAATCTAAGGAAACGTGTTTACGAGTGTGTATATATATACATATATCGATCAAACTAAGAACATGTGTAAGGAGCATCATTTGCATATGGAGGAACACACAGGGACAGATATACCTCGATAAATATATATATATATATATATATATATGAGGGATATATATATATGTGTATATAAGTGTGTATATTAAAAGGGATGTAGATCACTTGCGTGTTTGTGTCCGCTTAACTGCTTGAGGTTTTCTTTGTTGTAGTTTTTCCATCGATAGAGATATCCATGCGTAGACACTTCAGCGAGGATTTCTCTATGTGTCTCTGAAAAACAGAAAGAACACTTTTTCGTTCATGTCCAAGAGGGAGGACGCTGATGTTTTGCGGAATTGTGTGCTGCAGGCGCTGCAGCAGAACCAGTCACAGAGCCACAGCAGCAGCAGCAGCAGGGACAGCAGCAGCAACAGCAGCAGCAGGGACAGCAGCAGCAGCGTTTAGAACAGCAGCAGCAGCGTTTAGAACAGCAGCAGCAGCGTTTAGAACAGCAGCAGCAGCGTTTAGAACAGCAGCAGCAGCGCTTAGAACAGCAGCAGCAGCGCTTAGAACAGCAGCAGCAGCGCTTAGAACAGCAGCAGAATATTGCTTCTTTTACATCGCAGTGGCTGCTGGGTGCGACGCAGAAGAATAGCAGCAGCACCAGTTCTCCCTTCTTGCGCTCGAGCGGCAGCAGCAGCAGCAGGAATGGGACTCGCAGCTGTAACAGCACGTTGGCTTTGACCGAAAGGTTAATCGCAGCAGACATCAGTAACTATTCTGCCTGGCACTACCGCCTGCAGCATCTCCTTCAGCCTGCTGCTTCTGCTTCTCCCGGGCTCCTGCTGCAGCAGCAACAGGAACTGCGGCTGCGCCAACTGGACGTCGTAGAGGCAGAACTCGAGTGGCTCTGGCAAGTACGAGATAGCAGCAGCAGCAGCATTCAACAGCAGCAACAGCATTCAACAGCAGCAGTAGTATTCAACAGCAGCAGTAGTATTCAACAGCAGCAGTAGTACTCAACAGCAGCAGTAGTACTCAACAGCAGCAGTAGTATTCAACAGCAGCAGTAGTATTCAACAGCAGCAGCAGCATTCAACAGCAGCAGTAGTATTCAACAGCAGCAGTAGTATTCAACAGCAGCAGTAGTATTCAACAGCAGCAGCAGCATTCAACAGCAGCAGTAGTATTCAACAGCAGCAGCAGCAGAGAAGAAGAAGCAGCTGCCGAAAGATTCGGGGCACATGGCATCATCAGCAGCACGTCTGGCGCGCAGCAGCAGCAGCAAACGTTGACGCAGCAGCAGCAGTAGCAGCAGACCCTAATTCACCAGCAGACTTTGAGACAGCAGCAGCAGCAGCAGCAGAACTTGACGCAGCAGTGTAGGTGCAAGGGAAGATTTCTGTACAACTTTTTTCATCGAGGCAGTGTAGAGCGGTGGCAGCAGTTAGCAGAGCAACAGATGAGCTGTTGCAGCAGCTGGTTAGCAGGCGTCGGATGAGATGCTGTATGAGGCGACACAAGTAACAGCAGCCGGTGCTGCAGCAGCCTTGTATTGCAGCAGCAAATCGAGCAGCAGGACGCGGGAATAACGTAGCAGGAGCGGATGTAAAGAGAGACGAATCGCCGAGGAAAAACGACTGCTGCTGTTGTTAAAAGCTGCTGTTGTCGAAAGCTGTTGCTGTCGAAAGCTGCTGCTGTGTACAGCTGCAACTCCTTCAGCTCTTCGTCTTTTCCGTATGCTGGTCTCTTTTGATGTCGCTGTTGTCTCTTGTCTGGCTGTCAGAGCTGTTGCTGAAACATTTGATGCAGCTGCCTCGTGCTGCGGCTTGTCTCTGCTGCTGTTGCTGCTGCTGTCCTGCGAGTACGTCCCTGCTGTTGCTGCTGCTATATATCTGGCACAGATCTGCAGAGAGGACAGCATCTCCCATTTCCTGCAGTTATATATATATATATATATATATATATATATATATTTATATATGTATGTATAAAGTATATATACTTGCTCGTCTTTTTCTTCCTGTTATTTGTATTCACCCATATTTCTCCTGGTTTCAGCTTCACGGCTGCTGAGCAAAATCGCTGCTATTGCTGTCTGCATGCGCTTTCGCTCAGGGTTTATTCACGGATCCAGCAGACCAGAGTCTCTGGAACGCGTTTGGCGTGCTGCTGCAGCACCTGCAGCAATGCTGCTGCCCTCAGCCGCGGCTACTTGCTGTCACAACCCTGCATCTTCTTCCCCACGACCAGCAGCACCAGCAGCAGCAGCCAGACGCCCTGTCTTTTCACCCTCCTCTTGACTCTGCTACTGCTGCTGCTGCTGCCTCTACTGCTGCTGCTGCTGTCTCTACTGGTGCTGCTGCTGCCTCTACTGCTGCTGCTGCTACTGTCTCTGCTGCTGCTACTGTTTCTACTGCTGCTGCTGCCTCGGCTGCTGCTGCTGCCTCTGCTGCTGCTGGTTCTTCCTCCCTTCCCCTCTCCTCGTCTGCGGTGGGCCGTGCTGTTGTTGCTGTTCCAAGCGCTGCCGATGCGAAGTGTGGGATTTCTTCTCCTCGCGATAAAGGAGAAAGAGACAGAGAGAAAGAAAAAGAAGAAGAAAAAGAAGAAGGACGATGTGGGGATGTGCTGCTGCTGCTTCTGCATTTTGAAGTGCCGTGCTGCATTGACGCTGCCAGCAGCACGTGTCTTCTGCTGCTGCTCGACGAGGCAACTCCACAAGAGGAACCGAGAGCAGAAGCAGCAGCAGCGGCAAGAGGAGAAGAAGACGCGTTAAATGCAACCGCAACACACATTCATGGGCATCCCCCGAATTCACCCTCCCTGAAGGCCGAATGCTGCTGCTCCTGCTGCTGTACGTGGTGTCTCCATACGTAATTCCACTTTTCTCTCCCTCTTTTTGCTTTTTCTCTACCTCTCTGTGTACATAAATATATATGTATATGTCTATATCGCTCTCTCTCTTTCTCTCTCTCTCTCTATATATATGTATATATGTGTATGTCTATATCGCTCTCTCTCTCTCTATATATATATGTATATATGTGTATGTCTATATCGCTCTCTCTCTCTCTCTGTATATATATATATATATATATATATATATATATATATATATTTATATGTCTATATCGCTCTCTCTCTCTCTCTGTATATATATATATATATATGTGTATGTCTATATCGCTCTCAATATATATATGTGTATCTATATATATGTATCTATATATATGTATCTTTATATTTGTATATATATACATGTACCTCTATAAATGTATCTTTATATATGTATCTTTATATTTGTACATAAATACATGTATCTATATATATGTATCTTTATATATGTATATATGTACATGTATCTATATATATGTATCTATATATATGTACCTCTATAAATGTATCTATATATATGTATCTTTATATATGTACATATATACATGTATCTATATATATGTATCTCTATACATGTATATATATACATGTATCTATATATATGCATCTACATATATGTATATTTATATACGCATCTTTATATATGTATCTTTATATAGGTATATATATATATATATTTCCTTATTTGCGCATCATCGAAGTTACCCTTGCTTCATATTCGGCGCTCCCCCAACATGAACATGCCCTGTCACAAGAACTGCGAAATTCCTCCGGTTTTCAGCGTCTGCCTTCAGCGCTCCCCACATTGTTGCAGTGGAAGAAGAGGTGTGTTGTGCTGCAGATGAAGTGCGAGGACGCTGGAGACCCATCAATTCTCTCGCAGCTGCTGCAACTTCTGCTGGCGTTAATCCCACGTGTGTCTCCACCACCGCCCCCATCTGCTGCTGCTACTTCTGTTGCTGCTGCTTCTGTTGCTGCTACTCTCTCTTTCTCTCTGCTGTCGGTGTCTTCTGCTGCTTCTTCTGGTTCTACTGTTGCTGCTACTCTCACTGCTGTCGCTGTCTTCTGCTGCTGCTGCTGCTGGTCTTTTAGTGCTGCAACTCTCGCTGCTGTGGCTGTTTGCTGCTGCTGCTGCTTCTTCTTCGCTTGGCGTCCGTGCTGCTGCTTTTCTTACCCTCTAGCTTTCGCTCTTTCTCATCCTGCTGTTGCTGCTCGTCTTCACCACCTTGCACGCCTGCTGCTAATGCTATTACTGTTGCTGCTGCTGCTGCTACTGCTTTCACTCCTCTTGTTGTTTTCCCCGTTACCCAAGTGCCTCTCCTCGCACAACAGGAGTTGCTGTCTTGTGGCCGCTGCTGACCCCCCTGCTGCACCTCCTTCCAGGTCTACTACTACTGCTGCTGCTGTTCGCCCGTCTTCTGCTGCGTCTACTGCAGCAGCGTTCTCTCTCTTCTTCACTCCTCCAGCTGCTGCACTTCCAACTGCTTCTTCCTCCTCTCGTGCAGCTCCTGCTCCTGCTGCTGCTGCTGCTCCTGCTGCTGCTGCTCCTGCTGCTGCTGCTCCTGCTGCTGCTGCTCCTGCTGCTGCTGTCCTCTAGCTCCTGCTGTTCGTGGTGCTCCTGCTGCTGCTGCTGGTGCTGGAGGAGGAGGTGCTCTTTTTCGTCCTTTCTCGCCAGGAATGCTGCTGGTTTGCGCCTGTGTCTCTGGGATGCTGCTGCTGCTTTGTGCACTGTTGTTGCTATCAATCGTTGCGTTATTTCCCTTTACCTTGGTGCAAAATAATGTTTTTCTCAATACAACGCTGTTGTTGTTGTTCACACGCCAAAGACGCCTGCTGCTCCTGATGTTGCTTCTCTGTAGCACGATTTGCTGCTCTTGCTGCTGCTTCTGCTCTTGCTGCTGCTTCTGCTCTTGCTGCTACTTCTGCTCTTGCTGCTGCTGCTTCTGCTCTTGCTGCTGCTGCTTCTGCTCTTGCTGCTGCTGCTTCTGCTCTTGCTGCTGCTTCTGCTATTCTTGCTGTTTGTGCTACTCCTATTGATGTGAGTACTACTATTCTTCCTGTTGCTGCAGGGGTTTCTGCTGCTGTCGCAGGTTGTTGGAGACGCATGCAGCTGCTCCGACGCTGAGTCCGGTGTGGGGTTTCGCCGTCGCTTCACCTTTCCCTCCCTTCCTCCTGCGCCCTTGCAACAGCAACAGCAGCAACAGCTGCAACAGCAACAGCAGTAACTCCAACAGCAACAAGACCCACAGCAGCAGTAACAGCAACAGCATCAGCAATAGGAAAACTGCAATACGTTTTGTTTTTCACTTGTGTATATCGAGCTTTGGTGGGGTGTTAACAGCAGAGGAGCAGCAGAAGTCACAGCAGCATCTGCAGCGTCTGATAGAAGGGAATGTTATGCCTTCCTTCTTCTTTGAGCAAAGCAGCAGCAGCAGTAGCAGCAGCACTACAGAGGGCAGCAAGAGGAGCATGGGCGACAGCAGGGACAGCTGTTCTTTGTTGATCAGGGGCAAAGCTCTGCAAGAAGAAGCAGACATTCGTGCAGCAGGACAAGTTGATGTGGGAACAGAGAAGGAAAGTATACACGAGTTAGCGAAGCAGAAACAAATGATAGATGATACCCCTGCATGCAGGACGGCTGCCTTCCCTGAGAGGTATGTCCGTTTCATCGTAGAGCCAGCACCGCAGTGGAAAGAGACCGCAGCAGCAGCAGCTGCTGCTTCTCTTGCTGGTCAAACTGCTTCATCACGTGGTCCTGTTGCTGCTGCTTCAAGCGATATACGTTCATCCGGTGCTGCTGCTGCTGCTCCGGCAACGCGAGTTGCTGCTGCTGTTGCTGCAGTGGTAGAGGCGTGTGGGGGGAGCAGCAGCAGTTGGTGCGTGACGACGCAAAGGCCGTTGCTCCAGCTGCCGAGTGTTGCTGCTCTTACTGCAGCAGCAGATGAAGCAAATGTTTCAATAGCAGCAGCAAATGATAGTCGTGTCGCAGCAGCAGCAGCAGCACATGCCTCTCCTCTCGAGCGTGCATCACTTCGTGCCTCACCTTCAGCAGAACTCTTCCAAAAAGAAACAGCAAAAGCAGCGGGCTCAAAAAATTCAGCAGCAGCAACGCACGATGCTGCAGCACCAGCAGCAGCAACAGACAATACAGCAGCAGCAGCAGGCCGAGAGGGTGAAGAGGATTCGTGTGCAGCAGGAGAAACTGGAAAAAGAAGGCAGCATGAGCAACAGCAGCAGCAGCAGGACTGTGGAGACGCAGCAGGAAGCAGCAGAGAAGATCAACAGGGCTCATCCAAGGAGGAAGATGTTGGTGCTGCTGCTGCTGCAGGCTGCTGCTGCTTCTGTTGCCGCGCAGCAGATGAAGATGCACGATGCCGTGTTATCCAGACCGAAGCGAAAGAGATACTGCAGCAGCAGGTCCAACGCCTGGAAGAACTGATGGACATGGAACCAGACTGCTATCTTCTGCTGCAGCACTAGTAAGCTACGCAACATAAAGGAAGAAGAAGGATGCACACGGGAGTTAGTCGCGATCTTCAGCACAAGCAGCAACAGCAGCAGCAGTCAACAGCAACAGCAGCCCCAGCAGCAACAGCAACAGCAGCAGCAACAACAGCAGCAACAGCAACAGCAGGAGTAGGGGCATGAGGGGGAACAACAATGGAGAAGCAGCAGTAATAGATATATTTGCATGTGGTGGGGCAAGGACATTCCTTTTGCGGCAGCAACAGCAACATTGCGGGATTCTATCGCACTACCTATTTGCAACTGGTTTTTCTTTGTTCTCGTGACTTTGCATTCATTCCCCCGAAGCGAATCTTTTTCGCTTTTCTTGCTGCTGCTGCTGCTGACTTGTGTCTGCTTGAGGTGCAGCTGCTGTTCTGTTGTGCTGCTGCGTCTTCTCGTGCGGGCAAGCGCTTGTAAAGATCTGACCGTCACTATGTCTGCTGCTCCTGTTGCTCTATCTCACACTGCTGCTGCATATGACACCCACGCTACTGTCTTCACAGCACGCCTCCCTGTCTCCGCGCTGCTTTCTGCTGTTTCTTTTTAGTGCTCTGCTGCTCCTATCCTCCTCGTGCTGCTGCTGCTGTAGAGGGATGACACGCACGCGCTGTATGCCTCCGACTCTCCTGCTGCTACTTCTCTGTTGCTGTTGCTGTTGTCATGTGCCTCTGCTGTTTTGCTGCTGCTGCTGCTGCAACGCGAACTGCTGCTGTGGCTGCTGCTCTGTCGACGCTGCAGTGCAGACGTGCTGCGACACCTGGAGCCGCAGGCCTCGCTGCAGCAGCAGCAGGAGATATGGACACGCATTGCTGCTGCAGGCCCGCGTCGACCGCAGTACTACTCGGAGAGGCTGTCTGCTCTGCAGGTTCAGTAAGCAGCGTCCTATCATCTTCTCTTTTTGTAAACAGTGGAATGCAAAAGGTTCTTGAGACTTCACACGCACACCAGTGTGAATAAAAGAACAGTCTTTTCTTTTCTTCGGTGTATAAACGACCCCTGTAGCTGCCTCTCCATGCACAACACAGAAGATATTTGCACTTTGCGGCTCGCGCTCGCTCGCTTCTAGTCATACAAATCCACCTGAAAAAGACGGGATAAAGGTATGGCTACCTCCTGATGCTCGGTCGCTTTATGCTGTTGTTGGTGCTGCTGCTGCTGTTGTTGGCGCTGCTGCTGCCGTTGTGGGTGCTGCTGCTGCTGCTGTTGTTCGTGCTGCTGCTGCTGCTGCTGTTGTTCGTGCTGCTGCTGTTGTTGTTCGTGCTGCTGCTGTTGTTGTGGGTGCTGGTGCTGTTGTTGTTGGAGCTGCTGCTGCTGCTGTTGGTGGTGTTCTTGCTGCTGCTGTTGTTGATGCTGCTGCTGCTGTTGTGGGTGCTGCTGCTGTTGTTGTTGGAGCTGCTGCTTCTGCTGTTGGTGGTGCTGCTGCTGCTGTCGTTGGTGCTGCTGCTGCTGTTGTTGTCGTTGGATCTGCTGCTGTTGTTGTTGTCGTTGGACCTGCTGCTGTTGTTGTTGGAGCTGCTGCTGCTCTTGTTGGCGCTGCTGCTGCTGTTGTTGGAGCTGCTGCTGCTGCTGTTGGTGGTGTTCTTGCTGCTGCTGTTGTTGATGCTGCTGCTGCTGTTGTGGGTGCTGCTGCTGTTGTTGTTGGAGCTGCTGCTTCTGCTGTTGGTGGTGCTGCTGCTGCTGTCGTTGGTGCTGCTGCTGCTGTTGTTGTCGTTGGATCTGCTGCTGTTGTTGTTGTCGTTGGACCTGCTGCTGTTGTTGTTGGAGCTGCTGCTGCTCTTGTTGGCGCTGCTGCTGCTGTTGTTGGAGCTGCTGCTGCTGCTGTTGGTGGTGTTCTTGCTGCTGCTGTTGTTGATGCTGCTGCTGCTGTTGTGGGTGCTGCTGCTGTTGTTGTTGGAGCTGCTGCTTCTGCTGTTGGTGGTGCTGCTGCTGCTGTCGTTGGTGCTGCTGCTGCTGTTGTTGTCGTTGGATCTGCTGCTGTTGTTGTTGTCGTTGGACCTGCTGCTGTTGTTGTTGGAGCTGCTGCTGCTCTTGTTGGCGCTGCTGCTGCTGTTGTTGGTGCTGCTGATGCTGTTGGTGGTGCTGTTGCTGTTGGTGGTGCTGCTGCTGCTGTTGTTGGTGCTGCTGCTGCTGCTGTTCATGCCACTGCTGCTATTGTTCACGCTGCTGCTGTTGTTCATGCTGCTGCTGCTGTTCATGCTGCTGCTGCTGTTGCAGGGAGAAGGCGTTGGAGGCGCGCCGTCGATTTGAAAGTGCGCAGCAGCAGGCAGCTCATGCTTCTTCTGTTCAACAGCAGCAGCAGATGCAACAGCAGCAGCAGATGCAGCAGCAGCAGCAGAAGCATCACAGCGACGAAGATAAAGAGCAGCAGAGAAGGCGGAGTTGTAGTAGTAGTAGCAGCGCAGCAGCAGATCTTCTGCAGCATCACGGCCTGGCTGTCGATTTAAGCAAGATGGCTCTGCGACGGTTGGTCTATCCCGTCCTCGTCCATGCGGCTGCTGCAGAAGAAATCAATCTAAACGACAATTTCTTAACTGATACGTAAGGAAAATAAACCTCTCCATTTTCTCTCTAAATATATCCATTCTCTGCGACTGCGCCCTGAAAGAGATATTCACACATATACCTCATCTTTGGGCGCTGCAGACATCTACGTACATAGAAGAGATATATAATGTATAATCCTCTTCAATGGACCTATATATATGTATATATATGTATATATAGTCGTATATTTATATATATGTATGGTAATGCACGTGTTTACGCGAGATGTATTTGCACGTGAATTGAGAGGATGTTCCGGCGGGATTTGTGAATATGTGTGTGAGGTGTACGTACACCGGAAAATTTTGTTCCGGGGTGTATGTACACCGCAGGGGGCTGTACGTGGGCTGCCTGTACACATAAGACGCGAGTGTCATTAAACGCCAGGGCGATGGCGACATGCGTGCATGAGGAGTTTGCCTGCGGGTTTTCTCTGCTGCGTCATTCGAGTGTCTGTACACTTCAAAATGTCACGTATGACGCATGTTGCGTCGGCACACTTTGCACAGCAGCGAGCACAAATGATGTGCGAGGTGTCTGTACACCGCCAAAACAGGCATGTGTGTCTGTGGGATCTATGTGAGCAACCTCGAAGGGTGAGCTGTGTATATAAAACTAAAGGGACTCACGTGGGGGTGTCTGTACACCGGAGAAAAAGATTGCATGTTCGGGTGGATGTACACTGTAAAAGAGGTGAAGGAAAAAAGTTGACTTTACAGTGAAAAGATGTTTCGTCCCGCTGTCGCGGATGAAGCGTCCTAGCAGATGCCACTGCATGCACTTTTTCCGGTGTACGTACACCCGACAAAGACGAATACGTCAATGAGCTAACGCCAAACTTCTGTATCAAACGCAAGCCTCTCTGACCACTCGCCTCACTGCAGTAGATGGCTGTGGATCCACCTGTCCCCACATAATTTCGTATAGCGTGTGATAGATTTCTCTTCTTCTTTCTTAATTTCTATGCGCTAAGTATGTGCGGTGGTAAGCCAGTCCTTCCTCTTCCCCAGCGCATCTCTTCCTCTTTCTGACCCTTTGATGTATATCAAGATGCTGGCAAATAAATCCGCCTTTCTCTCTCTCTTTTACATCTGTTCGTCAGAATTCGTTGCATGCGCTGCATGCATAGGAGATAATGATATGTATGTTCTGCTGCTGTTGCTGCTGCTTCAGAGTATGGATAAGTGGACACCTGGCTTTCCTGCCCGCTCTCCGGCGTCTCCTGCTGCAGGGCAATCTGCTGCGTTCTCTCCCACTTCTCTTGGCTTCCTGCTCTAATCTCCCTCTTTTGGATTAGTAAGGATTCTTCTCTCGACATACTCCATGTTGAAGTACACGTAAACAAACTCCGACTTATATATATATATATATATATATATATATATATATATATATATACTCTGTTATAGTTACCCGTATATATATATATATATATATATATATTTATATGTCTACACGTATGTACATCTGTCTAATAGACAGCAACATAGACATACATCTCGATCGTCATTTATTCAAACGCGTATATAAATATATATGGACGAGATACGT
This sequence comes from Onychomys arenicola, assembly GCA_949786405.1. Lineage (NCBI taxonomy): Eukaryota > Metazoa > Chordata > Mammalia > Rodentia > Cricetidae > Onychomys > Onychomys arenicola. The sequence continues at coordinate 82,088 of CATKUM010000196.1, read as the reverse complement.
ACTCATATATGTATATATATATATATATTTATATATATATATGTATATATATGTAGAGAGAGAAAGAGCGAGACAGAGAGATAAATAGGTAGATAGGGGTATACATATATATATAAATATTTATATGTGGGTGTGTGTAACACCGGACGCTATGTGCGAGAATACATATGTGAATCTCTATATACACGAATGGAATGGATATACTTCTACTTGATAGGAAGTTTGGTATCACTGTAGCTGTCATTGTTGTCCTTGTGTTGCTTGTGCCTCTGCGATTGTCCTTGTATTCTTCATCTCCTTTTGGCGTGTGCATGCGTGGCTGCTGCCGTTGTCATATTTTCTGCTGCGGGGCTGCTGCTGACTACTGCTGCTGCTTGTGTATATCTCTCGCTGCCTTTGCTTCGTCATTGCTGCTGAACTACTGCTGCTGCTGCTGGCACAACACAGGCTGCAGACTGGGGTATCTATTAGTAGTTGCAGCTGCGGGCGAGACTATTCAGCTGTTCACTAGTGCTGTCGCTGCTGCTGCTGCTGCAGTACTGCCTCTGCAGCAGCTTCGATTCTGCTGCTGTGTTTTACTGCTGCATCTTGTCTTTCTGCTGTTGCTGCAGCGTCGATGCAGCATATACGCAGTTGCAGCCCCTGTCAGCAGCGCCCGATGAAATCGAGACGTTTTTTCTACTTCCACGCCGACGTCAGCAGCAGCAGATGCGGAAGCAGCAGCTGCAGCAGCAAATCTGCCCCAGAGAAAGTAGCAGCCACGAGTTCATGTACGATATCTCTTCATGTGCTACTGTTCGGCACCGGGCTGTTGCTGCTGTTATTCGATACGGACTGCTGCTGTTGCTTGATACAGGCTACTGCTGCTGCTGTAGCGTGATACGGGCTGTTGCTGCTGCTGGTTTTCATAACACGCGCTGCTGCTGCTGCTGCTTGATACGGGCTGCTGGTGCTGTTGCCAGATACGGGCTGCTGCTGCTGCTGCGTGACACAGAATTGCTGCTGCTACTCCTTTCTATCCCTTGTCAGGTGCTGCTGCGTCCGCTGCTGCTGTTTTTTGCTCTTCTGCTGCTGCTGCTGCTCTGGTTCCCTCGCTGTGCACGCATGTGCGGGGCCTGAGTCACACGAGATGATATATATCATCGCCTTTGCTGCAACTGTGAAGACGTGGTGTTGCTGTTCCTCTCTGGTTTGCTGCAGTTGCGCTGCTGCGTCTCTTTCCTGCTGTTGTTGTTGCTCTCTTTCAATATGCGGCTTCTGTACTTCCCGCATGTGCTAAAATCGTATCAGCAACCGACATGGTCTTTACATTCGTGAATCTCCTTGTGTTTGAACAGTCGTTCTGTACCCTTTGAGCAGCAGAGTTTGTATGCTGCTTCGCGTGCACAATCTCTGCTAGCGCTATTACTGCTGCTACTGTTGCTGCTAATGCTGTTGCTTCTGCTGCTGTTGCTGCTATTGCTGCCGCTGCTACTGTTGCTGCTACAGCTGTTGCTGCTGCTGCTGCTGTTGCTGCTATTGCTACCGCTGCTACAAAGTTGGTGCTCCTGCTGCTGCTATGTTGCTGCTGCTCCTGCTGCCAATGCTATTGCTGCTGCTACTATTGCTGCTGGTATTGCTGCTGCTACGCACGGCATGTGGTATAGCAGGGTGAGGTCCAGTGGTCGTGACGAAATGTCTGCTGATGCCCTTCAGGACAACTGCTGCTGCCGTTGCTGTGTCGTTTGAAATAGAAGAGTCAGCAGGGACGCCAAATATTCTTTTAAAAAACAAGAAAATTGTTCCCTCCTGCTTCCTGGAGCATGATCATCCCCTGCTGTTATTGCGCATATCTCTATTTGCCAGATATCCTTGTCTCTCTCTGTCTCTATACATGTATTTATGCGGAAGATATGCATGCATGTCTCTATAAATTGAAGCCCCTTAACATATATATATATATATATATATATATATATATATATATATATATATGCGTAGCTGTGTGAATGTATTGATTGATCGATAGTTTCGTGTATGTAGAGGGCTTTTTCTAAATAGAGGAAGACGAAACTGGAGATCAGGATACGCAAATTACTATCCTAACTACAGAATGTTTAGGCATGCTAGTATATACATATATATATATATATATATATATATATATATATTAGGGCTGGTAAGAGGGTGGATTTATATCCACGTATTCATAGAGATATCCGTATAAGGAAATATCATCATGCATACACGCCAGTACCGCGGAGACCTTTGTAGCCTTGTAACGTCTTACTGTACGTATAAATATCTAAAGATATATATATATATATATATATATATATATATATATACATACAGAAAAAGAGATATTGTATGTGTATATGTCTTTGTGTGGATGTATATATATATATATATATATATATATATATATATATATATATATATATATATATAGAAAGAGAGAGAGAGAGAGGTTCATATACATACAGATAGGTAGATATTGTGTGTATCTACGTCTTTGTGGTCGTCCGCCAGGTGAATATCGCAGAGTATGCATGCCCGTGGCTGCGTTGGAATAGCCTTCTTACATTACCACGCTGCAGCACTTCACGCTTGATACATATATATTTATATATGTAGATATGTATATATATGTATATTTGAAAAAGGAAGAGAAGCTTTAACTTGGGGGTGATTAAAAAGACCGGAGAAAATCACGTGCTAACGATGGGATGAGGAGCGTATGATGCTCGCCACAAGCATCCGCCTGCACGACGTGAAAGGGTAGAGCCGCTGCTGCTGCTTCAATAGGAGAGAGAATGGAGTTCGTGTTTGAAATGCGTCAGTAGAACACGGGCCACTTACGCTTCCCTATGGCCTGGGTGCATGCAGATATTGCATCCACTATCTTGATATCGTGCTGCTGTGAGGGTGAGATATTCGCATTCAGCAGAAGCGGGAGATGTTTGAAATCCCGTTTTCTTTTGCTACGCATAGTGTCTTCGGTAATATGATCCAATACCTACTAAAATCTGTTTACATACCCTGATAATTTATAGTACGCACATTAACTTCTCTACATATATATATATATATCTATGCGTCCCTTTCTCTATATAACCATACTTGCGGTATATCTACGTTTCTTTCGACCTCTCCAAAATGTATATATATATATATATATATATATATATATAGATATGCTTATACTCGTATGGGGTGATCTGATATACGTGTGTTTGTATGTGTGTGTGTACCCGTGCGCGTGTCTCTGAGGTTTAGCATCACATACATGTAGCCACCTTTGTATACATCCTTCATTGTATACGTATATGCACAAATATATTTATATATATGTATGCGTTTCCTCGTGATAGTTGTTGTCTCTGTGTCTTTAATATGAGGGGAATATTCATTGATTGCATGCGTTGTGCATGCAGAAAAGTGGACGTATCGTCCACGCCGCTTGCTGCTGCACTTTTGCATCGTCCCGAGGAGCTCCAGCTCTTAGAAGGACTTGTGTGCATGCAGCAGCAGCAGCACGATCACCAGCAGCAGCAAGAGAAACAGCAGGAGAACACTTGTATGTTGCTGGTGCAAAGACTGCCATTCCTATAGCAGCACTAGCAACGGGTGAAGTAGTGCCAGCAGCTGCGTGAAGGGTCCTGGACCAGCAGCAGCAGCAGCATCTCTACGTGCAGTAGAACAACAACTATGCTACAATTGCAGCAAAGAGCTCTCTACAAACCTCTAACTATATTTATGATTGATGGTATATCCGGCCACGCGTAGACAATGAGAAACGAACGAAGTGTCTTCATACACGCCTGTTTGCGCTTATTAGTGGAATTCCCCGGTGATGACTAGTCGTTCCCTCTTTATTCTCTTTATGATAAACATTTGACTCCAGCAGAAGATCTGCTGCTGCTGCTTCTGCTTTCCTGCTGCTTAAACAACGTGCAGACACCTGCATCTCGCCGGGACAGCGAGTACCTCTGCACATGTTGTGTGAAGACATTAGCACCTGTGTTGTGTATGTACAGCTGATTACAGTCAAACATATATATATATATATATATATATATATATATATATATATATATATATATATATTCTCTCCATATAGATATGTGGATCTCTGCGTTGATAAGAATACGGAATCAGATATAGATTTCTCTACGAACTGAATTGCGGATACGTCTTTACATCGATGTGAGAGTAGCTCAAACACGTGCCACTTCATCATCTCTTGGGGTGTACGTACACTCCACAAAGGTCGCGCAGACAGCGTCGGTACTGCATGCAGCTGTGAGATGGAATCTGTAGAAATGCATCCAGATGATCTTTAAGAGATAGAACAGCAGCAGCAACAGCGGTCACGTCTCTTTTTTAGTCCAGCTGTTGCTGCTGGTTCGACCGGACAATGATGTTGAGCATGTCTCTGCTGCGGCTGCTGCTGCTATACTGCGGCTGCTACTGCTCTTCTGCTGCTGTCCCTTTTGCGAGACTGCCGCTGCTGCTGCTGCTGTTGCATGCGCTCGGCCCTCGTGCTGTTGCAACGCTGTTTAGACTTAAGTTTTCACTGTTTTTTCCTTCGGCGACTCCAAAGAGGGAAGAGGAGGAGCAGCAGCAGCAGCAGCATACTGTGCTGCGGCCTCCTTCTCTTCATCCGGGCGCAGCTCTTGCAAATAAAATGAACTCCCTTGCTGCTGCTGCTGCCCTTCTGGGTGCGAAGCAAAGCTAAAGGAGTTGCTGCTTTCTCCTCGATACCGTGGCGCTGCAGCTGCTTCGTACGCGCGCAGGCCTTCCACCCACTCATCCACGCACAAGTGTCCAGCATCTAGCTGCAGGCAATATGTCCACATGCACTAGCTATCTATCCCCCTGTATTTATCTATCTGTATGCATATCTGTCTATCAATCGATGTAGGTCTATCTACCTATATACATATCTAGCGACCAATCTATGTGCGGGTCGATCTATCTAGACACATATCCAGGTATGAACTGCTGCTCGGAAGTCTATTTTTGAAGGATACGCTAAGTTGTATAATAGTAGTAGTCGTAGTTGGATAGAGGAATATCATAGTGATGGAGAAATATGCCTTTGCATGCGCATGGACACAGGAGTATAATAGAAGCATACAGAACATCTCCACGTTATCACCGAGATATATTGACAAATATACGCATACTTCTTCCTGTGCAACTCAGTCCATACAAAATATACGCAATTTAGATGTTATTTATGGTCACCTTCCTGCTAAAATGGCCGCTACAGAATGGACGCAGCCTCCTGCTGCTGCAGCAGTAGCAGCACCGTTGCTGCTCCTGCACCGCTGCATCTCCACACCCGTGAACGCCTGAATGCTCTTGCGAATGATTCAGAGGAACCTTGTGGCTACTGTAGAGTTGAAAGGTCCTCCTACTTTGATATATATATATATATATGACAATGTCCTTCTTCTCCAGCATCATCACGATGCGAAGAACATCATTTCCCTTATCTACAGCACGTCCTGTTTACGTCTACTGCCGCTGCTGCTGCTGACTGCTGCATCGCAGCTATTCCTATGTTGCTGCAGTGGCCCCTTGTGACTGTGTTACTGTTACTGCTGCACCTTGGGGAGAAGGGGGTGTCACTATACAACGATATATACGTATATATATACATATATATATATATATATATATATATATATATATATATATATATATATTCCTTGAGAAGCATGCACACAGGTGTATGTCCAGGCGGGACACTAATAGGGAAGAGAAGTCGGATACTCGACGACAGCAACCTCAGGAGGATATGGAAATGTCTCTTAAGAACAGCAGACTGCAAGTCCTAGGGGCATGCATCTGCACTGCAGTTGACATGTATCTCAACGTCTAAGCGCATCTATACTCTCTCACAGTAGCTTGAGACAGACCGACCCCAGCTGCTCAATTGGCCGGTGAAAACTCTACATATATGGACGTATGTGTAGAAAGATAGATGGGAAGAAAGAGAAACATGAGGGAGAAGATTGCCGGAAGTGAATATCATATATTGATTTATACGTAATGCAAGATACCTTCTTCTGTTGCCCTACACACACACATTCGATGGAGATACAAGTATGCATGCAGGCGGACCCACATGCAGCTCTTTCTGCGAAATGAAATCTCCATATAGTATAAGATGAATGCAGGGGGTCTCTACTTTTATACAAGTAGGGATGTGTCTAGATTTGCATGCGTAGAGAGATATAGAAGTGGAGGAGGGAGACTCGGATAGCAACAGCAAGGCTGATCGGACGTACTTTTAAGAGCGCACGCGCTATGGCTCGCTGTGCATGCAGAGGGAAGCCAACGACAGCAGCAGGGACAGAAGTTGCTGCATTGCTGGTCTCTGCTGCTGCTCGTAGATGCTGCCCTACAGCAGCAAGCACGACTTCATCACGGTGCTGCAGCAGCACCAGTCCTTGCAGCAGTCGCACGATATCGATCACATTAAATCTCCTCATCTGCATGCAGCAGCAGCAGCAGCAACACCAGCAGAGAAGCAGCACCACCAGCAAAGAAACAACAGCAAGCGTGACAGTGTGTAGTACAAGAGACAGCAGCAGATCACCGCAGCACAGATAGAGAGCAGCGAAAGGTAGGGGAGTAAAGGTGCAGCAACAGGCAACCAGGCAGCAGCAGCAGCAGCAGCAATATCCACAAGAAACCCGCAGCATCAAGTGATGCAGCAGCAACCTACCCATATCCCCAAGGTAGCAGATGCAGGCCGTAGATTCAATAGCAGCAACAGCAGAATAAGAAGAAGAAGAAGAAGAAGAAAACGAATAATTCTCTGAAGACGTGACGCTGATATCCGATTCATTCACCCACTTGTTCATCGACTCACAGGTAGGAATATTTGATTATATATCAAATGTACATAAATATATACGGTCAATGCACATACTTCACCGTATCAGTATAAGGACACGTATACACGTGTAAGAACATATAATACTAGGCTGTCCATTATGTGATAGTCGATTCATCATTGCAGAAGAAGGAAGAACGATGGGGAGGTGCGAGGCAGGACGTGCAGCAGCTGCTGCTCTCTCTCGACTACGCTGCTGTCGCTGCGCGCACGTAGCTTTCTTGTTATTGAGAAGAGGGAATCCACGGTTTTATAAAGACTTCGAAAGCTTTTCTTCACCCTGATTTCTTCCAGAATGTGTATCAAGGAAAATCTCCGATCATTATCATCATAGAAAGGCTGCAGCATGTTGCTGCTGATGCATTCGGAAGCGACGTTATATCTTCTGTTGTTGTTTAAAAAGTAGTGTGCTGCTGCGCTGCTGAGGAAAGAAATGTTTTACCTGTCTTGCTGCATACTCGCAGACAGCATGTGCTAGTTGTCTACTCCAAGGGAGAGAGTGACCTGCTGCGCCTGCTGAAGGCTGCACCTGCTGCTGCTGCTGCTGCTCGAGATGCTGCACAATGTTCTCTCCTTCCTCCTGGTGCTGCAGTCCCTCCGATTCTGCGTAGACTTTCCCCACAGCAAAGAGAAGATTTGCTGCTGCTCGCGGACTCCACTCTCCTGCTCCTCGAGACATCATACTCTGCACATTTCAACAAATCAACAGCAACGCCTCTGCCTCTCTTCATCATCACACCTGCAATACCATCTACTGCGCTGCAGCAGCAGCGACAGCAGCAGCAGCGACAGCAACAACAGCGACAGCAGCAGCAGCGACAGCAGCAGCAGCGACAGCAGCAGCAGCGACAGCAGCAGCAGCGACTGCAACAGCAGCGACAGCAGCAGCAGCGACTGCAACAGCAGCGACAGCAGCAGCAGCGACAGCAAGAGCAGCGACAGCAGCAGCAGCGACAGCAGCAGCAGCACAGACTTTTCCTTGAGCAGCACCAGCAGCAACAACAACCTTCTCGAACAGCAACAGCGTCTAGCTTCTTTTATAGCCTCAGATTTTTTCCCCAGGAGCGGAGAAGCAGCACCCTTTTCCTATCGCATAGCAGCCTGCATGCAACCAGAATCTTCTTCTTCTTCCTCTTCCTCTTCTTCTTCTTCAGCGGCAGCAGCACTGTCCCTATATTTACATGGACTCCTGTGAAAAAAGCGAGGTTGAAATGTTCATCGCAGAGCGTGTATCTTGCGTGAAGAGGAGAAGCAGCAGCCAACTGCAGCGAATCAAAATCCAAATGTGATGTCATGTCTCTAACAGTGCCGCAGCAGCAGCAGTTCCTCTCTCTCTCTCTCTATATATATATATATCTATATCTATATCTATATCTATATCTATATATATATATATATATGCATATATACATATATATATATATATATATGTATATATACATAGTTATTAATATAGATATGTCCACATGTATAAGAATAGCTGGATATGGAGGAGATATAAAAGAAGCTGTCTATGCTTGAAAAGAGGGCTGGTTCGTGCGTGTTGAGTGGATATGACGGAGACGTGTTTTGCATTTGCAAGAGACTGATGATACTAGAAGAAAAGAAGAAAGACCTGCGCTGCGACGCGAATGAGTGGAGGTCTCCACGGGGGAGCGCCTTCAACGCGAAGAACAGCGAGAGCAGCGTTGCTGATCTCGAGGGCCGAAGCAAACTTTAATCTGGAGAATTCCCAGCAGACACATGGAGTTCAGAGACTCTTTCTTCCTTTGCGGCTGCATCCAGCTGCAAGCCCAGATGCTGACGTGTACGTACACCAGAGAAGCAGCTGCTCCCCTTGCTGCGCTCCTCATGGTCCCCATACATACTTCACTCATAAAACAAGGTCTTCATATAGAGAGAGATATATATAGAGAGAGAGAGAGAGACGGACAGACAGATATTATTGAT
>CATKUM010000196.1:34618-73046 GCA_949786405.1 Onychomys arenicola | reverse complement strand
GGTAGAGAGACAAAGATAGGTGTACACAGATAAAGATACATATAGATAGAGATATATATACCTGTAGATATAGAGCTATATACAGATATATAGAGATATATACATATAGATATATATATATATATGTAGATATAGACAGGTGTACACAGATAAAGATACATATAGATAGAGATATATATACATGTAGATATAGAGATATATAGAGATATATAGAGATATATACATATAGATATATATATATATGTAGATATAGATATATATATATAGGTAGAGATATGTATGGACAGACATCAATATATGTTTAGATATAAATATTTATAGATATATATATATATATATATATAATATCAACATACATAGGTTTAGATGTAGAGAGCTACAAATATATATAGACACGAGTATACACACGTGAAGCCAGCTGTGACATCTACTGCATTCAGGCAGCAAGAGTGACAGGCAAGTACTTCCACATAGAGACAGAGAGAAAGAGAATATATCGAGAGAAAGAGAATATATCGAGAGAGAGAGAGAGAGAGAGAAAAAGATGTAGAGAGGAAAACCAATTCATCTCCGCAGGGAGACGTAGACAGCTGCAAAGAGACACCGCCGTCGATTGAAACTGTTGTCGCTTCTTACTCTTCCTTCACTAGCATGCATCTACAAAAACATCATAATCACTTCATATACACATGTATATACAACAAGAGACACACACCACATACCTGCATATATATATATGCAGGTATCTGATGTGGGATATATATATATATATAGAGAGAGAGAGAGACAGAGAGAGAGAGATACATATATATATATATATATATATATATATTGAAGGGGACTCTGTCTGTCACACTCTTCCCAAACGTATGTGTACATCTCTCTCTCTTCTCTCTCTTTCTCTCTCTCTCTCTATATATATATTTGAATATAGGAAAAGAGAAAAGAAGCGACTTACGCCTCTGGTATAGCACTGCTTAGCTGACTCCAGAAGTGAGACATGCGCGAGGCACCCATCGCTGCAGCAGCCTGCAGCAGAGACCCGAAGGCAGCAAAACGCGCCTCACGTTTTCCCTGAGGATTTCATGCTGCTGCACGCACAGCAGGAGCAACTTCTCCAAGTTCTACCTCCCAAAAACATTCTTCCCCGTGACCCCATACACACACATACACGCAATATACCTTCCTATATATATATATATATATATATATATATATATATATACATACATACATTCATATAAAAATATATATATATATATATATATATATATATATATATATACATACATGCTCAAGCAACTCCGCATCTACATGTACACACTAAGAGAGAGAGAGAGAGCAACAGGGATATATACATATACATATATATATATGTATATACAGATCTATATATCTATGTTTACAAATCTATATATATATATATATGTATATGTGTAAAAATATAGAGATATGTATTCGTGAGATGATTATGCCAAGGCATCCACAGAGACACACGTGATATGCATGAATTCAGAAGATACTGACGGTCTACCGTGATGCACGTCACCCCCCTTCCCCCCACTCCCGACCTCTATATACGAGCAATTCCATGATACTTTACATTGCATGCATGAGAGAGAGACTGGCTTCCCTGAAGAAGACTATGAGAACTTCCAGACTGATGTAGTGCCTCCTTCCGTCATACGACCATCATATATATATATAGAGAGAGAGATATATATATATATATATGTATATAGAGATATACATAGAGATATATATATAGAGAGAGATATATATAGAGCGATAGAGAGAGAGAGATGAGAAGACAGAAATGCAGACAGCTAGGAAAATAGACAAATATACACGTAGATATAGAGAGACACCTTGAGATATTGATGTACGTCCACATATAGATATACATGCAGAGAGACGTGTGTATATAGACATAGATATACAGGTAAACATATATAGAGAGAGACATATATATATATATAAATATATATATATATATACGTAGAGAGAGAGAGATGGAGATAGGAATATATACATGTGGAGAGGAGACAGGGATAGACAGGGATATCTACGCGAAAGTAGGAGAGAAGCAGTGAAGGGAAGGAATGATATCCGTGGAGATTCACCACTGCTAAATTCAGGACGTGATGACTCGACGCAGGGAGAGCTCCCGAAGAAACGCATGCGCCTCCCCGCAGCAGCAGCGGGACTGCAGCAGCACTGGAAGAGACGTTCACCTTTAACCTCGAGAGAGCTGCAGCAGCAACAGCAAACCAAGGAGACGAGAAGCGCAAGCAGAACATGCGTTTCCCTGAGCTTGAGAAGAAGCGACAGCCGCAGCAGCAACAGCACCAGCAGCAGCAGCAGTAACAGCAGGTGCAGCAGCCACAGCAGGTGCAGCAACAGCAGCAACAACAGCAGAAGCAGGAGCTGCAGCAGCAGCAACGGCACAAGCAGCAATAGCAGCAACAGCAGAAGCAGCAGCAGCAGCAGAAGCAACTCCAGAAGCATCAGTAGCAGGAAGCGAATAGTCGTGCACTTCTCTTTAGGCATCTACATGAAGATTCGTATTGACAAATGCAGTGTCACCTGCTACGAATGCATCATACAGAGAAAGCCCTGCAGATAGGGAAAGAAGATGCGACGACGAGATCTCGATATGGAAAGAGAGTGCAAGACGAAACACGAACTTATCGAATAGCAGCTACAACAACGCAACACCTCAACAGCAGTCTCGCTGGTGAGCAGTGCCCGTACTCCTACACACACAGATAATGAAGAGGAAAAGAGGCATATCATATATATATATATATATATATATATATATATATATATATACATATATATACATATATATATATATATATGTTATATACATAGATATACATATGTTGTTGTGTGTATATATATATATATATATACATGTATGTATATTATAAAGAATATATAATAGATCGCAGCAGTATGTCGTAAATAATGTTATACCTGTGCAGGTGAGTACGATGTCTACAGGCTCCATCCGCTTGATGATTTGCTGCTGCAGCAGCAGCTCAATGAGCAGCGGGAGCCGCGGGTGCTGCATCTGCAGAGCGCCGAAGCAGCCAAGCAGCGAGGCCACGTAGTTCGGGTGAATGATACGCCTTTGCATGCAGAGACAAAGAAGGAAAACTATATATATCCATAAAGACGTCTATCTTTCCATTCAAATCTTCAGAGAAAGGGCAGTGACATCATCAGGCGCATGCAGAGAGTCGCGCTGCACTGCCAGGAGAAAAAATCGACACCCCCACTTCCACTAAATGCGCGGAGATCATTTGTCCTTTCCCTCATCCTATATATATATATATATATATATATATATATATATATATATATATATATGTATGTGATGTTGTATATGTATATATACAATCTGTGTGATGATGGAATGATTGCTGCAACCCAGCTGAAAGAGACAGACGACTGAAAAGGCAAGAAGAGCACCTTGCCTCTCTGATAATATACTCTCCCTGGTGATATACCTTTATATTGACCCTTCTCTATATATATTTATATATCTGTGTATCTACTTATCATTTCTATATATGCATCTACCTCTCTCTATGTATATCTATATGTATACTTCTCTCTATATATATATCGATATATATCTGCATATATATATATATATATATATATATATATTTCTGTATGTTTAACTCAGGCGCCCGTGGAGAGCAAACTTCTCCCTAGGAACTATAGAGCAGCAGGACTATGACAGGCGTATATCATATAGAGAGAGAGAAAGAGATGTAGAGACATTTATAGAAAAAAACAGATTAATTTACAGATATATACAAAGAGAGTAGATATACAAACACATATACAGAGAGAGGTGTATCTAAAGAGGTATATCTATCTATCTATCTATATATATATATATATATAGAGAGAGAGAGAGAGAGAGAAAGAGAGAGAGAGAGAGGGAGAGAGACATATACACAGGTAGATAGAGATATGTATACATATTGATACGCAGAAATATATAAATATATAAATATGCATACATAAATATATAGAGATAGATAGATAGACAGACATATATATATATATATATATATATATATATATATATATATATATATATATATATATATGTAGACAGATAAAGATATATGTGAATACGAAAAGAAGTGAAATGAGCATCTTACACTTGGCAGATGCGAAGAAGCTGATCGATAGACTCGCCCAGTAGCTGCTGGTGTCGCATGCCCACTCTCCCGTACGCCCACACTGCAACACAGCAGCAGCAGCAGCAGCACCACGTCGTAGCGTCTCATCAATCGACGAAGCAGCATTGAGAAGGACAGCTTCTTCTCTCTCGTTCTCAACAAGGTAAACATGCATATATATATATATATATATATATATATATATATATGAAGACACATAAATATACATACATGATATATATAGTAGACACACATATCTATAATATGTATGTACAAATACATAGAGATCTACACATATACATATATACATCTACAAAGAGACGTCTCAGAGGAGCAGCGAGGAACCGCTGAGCAGCAGAGCAGAAGAAGCAGCAGCAGCAGCAGAAGGCACCGAAGGAAGAGCTGCAGCTGGGACATCGTCCGACCCGCAGCAGAAACATTAGCAACAGCAGCAGCATGTCGCATGCATGTGGAACCCATATATTGAGACGAAGCAGGTGCATTGGTGATACCTGTGGGGTTGCAGCAGCAGCAGCATCAGCATCAGCAGCAGCAGCAGCCCCACTATCACCCGCAACAGCAGCAGCAGCAGCAACAGGATCAACAGCAACAGTACCAGCAGCAGCAGCACTATCAACACCAGCAGCAGCACTATCAACACCAGCAGCAGCAGCTGCAGCAGGTCGTCGGAATCGCAGCTTCCTCCCGCTGCAGCAAGAGGAGTGTGAGCAGCAGCAGAGACGACAGCAGCAGCAGCATATGTAATGGCCGTCGCAGCAGCAACAGACAGAGCAACCACCGCGAGGAAGGGATCTGCAACAGCAGCAGGAGCAAGCGGGAGGGCAGACGCAGCAGCTGTCTGTTGCACAACAGCAGGCAATGCAGCAACAGCAGCACATGGACCGCAACAGATGGGGTGGAGGAAGAAGAAGAAAAAACACGAAAGAGGGCTTACGCAGCATAGAGAGATTATGTTCGTTCATAGACGGAATGCCCTTCACTGCAGCATCCCCCAGGAGTTTATAGAAGTGAAGGTCACGGTGCTGCAGTCGTGCTGCTGCGTTAACTGCGCAACACAGGCAGCAGCAACAGCAGCAGCAGCAAGACAGCTGCAGCAGCAGCAGCAAGACAACTGTAGCAGCAGGAAGCACGATACATGAGGAGCGGGAAGAGTGAGGAAAGCAGCGAAGAGGGCGGTGCAGTGCGAAAAAAGGTAACGGTTGGAAAGAAGATGAAGAGAAGAAGAAACAAAACAGCTCCAAGGTCGTGTATATGAAGAGCACAGAGCACCTGTAGCAGCAGAGAGAAGAAAGGAAAGGGAAAAGCAGCAGCAGTGGCTGCACACAGAAGACATCACCAGCAGCACAGCATGAGAAGCAAAAGTAGAGAGGCCCGCAACAGCAGCAGCAGTCTATGCAGCACTTGGCAGTGGTGCTGCCTGTAAAGAAGGAAGGAGAAGGAGGAGAAGGAGAAGAAGGAGAAGAAGGAGAAGGAAAAGAAGAAGAAGAAGAAGAAGTTGCAGGTTTGCGTGCATGCCTGTCCAGCAGAGGGGTGCTGCTTCTAGAGCAGAGAGCAGTAGCAGCAGCAAGAAGGAGCATCCAGCAACTGTATAAGCAGGTGTAGCATGGATAGGGGACGCAAAGGACGAAATAGCAGTAGATCAGCAGCACGACAAGAAGCAGCAGCAGCAGCAGTAGCGAGGGAGAAGCGCTGGGTCAGAGAGGCAGCAACAGCAAAAAAGAGATAACAGCTCAAATGCTGCAGCTGCTGCTGCTGCAGTAATCAAAGCAGCAAGAAGCATCAGTTGCAGTAGCAGCAGCGAGGGCAGCTCCAGCTCGTTCACAGAGAAGCGCAGCTGCAATATTGAGAACGGGAGCAGCAGCAGCAGCACCACGTAGAGAAAGGCCAATCGCATAGATGCAGCACGAGCAGCAACAATGTGAGCAGCAGCGAGGGGAGCTGCAGCAGCAACGCCGAAGACGGTGTTGCAGCAGCTGCAATACAGATAGCAACAATAGGCGTGTTTCCGTTGACGACAGCAAATGCTCGCTGCAGGGACAGAGTCATAGCAGCAAAACAGCAGGAGTAGCAGCAGGGTCTGGTCGAGCAGCAGCAGTTGCATTAGCAGCAACAGCAGCAGCAGAAGCAGTGACAACAGCAGGAATACCACCGCTAGAAGAGAACAACGTCAGCAACTCCAGCAGCAGCAGCAGCAAGAATTCGTTCAGCGACAATGCATCCACCCCAGCAGCAGCGTCAGTTAGGAGAGCGAGAAGCACAGGTAACAGCTATAACAGCATTAGCAACATTCATGACAGCACCAGCAGCAGCAACAGTCACAACAACAGCAGCCGCAGCAGCAGTACGAGAAAGGCAGCGATACAGAGAGTCGTCTATAAGAAGCACCTTAAGCAAGGTGCTGCAACAAGTGTAATAATAACAGCAGCAGCATCAACAAGAGTGATAGACCACCAGCAGTGCGAGCAGCAGCAGCAGCAGCAGCGATAGGGGCAATATTAGACGTAGGAGCAGCAGCAAGACGACGTACTGGCCATGCAGAAGTCAATATGATTCAGAAGATGAGGATAGCGCTGCAGCGCGCGGCAGCTATTATCAACAGCCTCGGGATCCGTGATCTTCAGCCGAGCCATTGCATGCACTGCAGCAGCAGCAATAGGGAACACGCTCACAAACCAGCCGAGTCGCAGCAGAGCATACAACAACAGCAGCAGCAGTTCTTTCAAGCGAAAAAAGAGCAGCAGCAGGGGAAGCGACAGAAGCAGCAGCAGGATGAGCAGCAGGTGAGACAGGAGCAGAAGAGGTGCAACTGAAGTGTCAAAAGCGACAGCAGCAGCAGCAGCAGCAATATCTCGAGCTTTGGCAGCAGCTGTAGCTCCAGTGGAGTGTACGTACACCCTGCAAGTTGCAGAAATTTGCTTGATACTGGCATGTGAATAGACAGACGGCAGAAGTGATCTGGGAGACTTATTACGGTGTCTGTACACCACAATTGATGCAAAGTGACAAACAGCTCCTCCACCGTAAGAGTCATACACACGCAGAGACCACACCAGCAGCGATGGCATTTCTCGATTCAGGTGTACGTACACCGGAGTCGAGAGCCATAGAAGCCGTCGTCGTCAACCAGAACACTCCTTTTTCTGGGCTGTTGTATATCTACTCCATCCTCTCTTGTTGAGGTAGTGTACGTACACCGCACAACTACCTTGTGGCGGGAAGACTGACGGGCTGTATATACACCGGAAGTCATCCACACTATCTTCAGCAACAGGAACCGCAGTGACGTCTGTTCGCAGAAACTGCCTAACGAATCGACCACGCAAGTGTCCATCCCTTCTTCTTTTTGTTTCCATCATCAATCCCTTCTTCTTTTTGTTTCCGTCACTTCTTTGGCCTCTCTTTCTGTCTCTGCGATTTCTGAGCTTCTCTCTATACGAAACTGCTGCAGTCCATGCTGCCGCTGCTGCTGCTACTCTCCAACTGCGAGCAGCAGCAGCAGCAGCAGTTCCCCTCCACACATCCATACGCATATATATATATATATATATATATATATATATATATATATATATATATATATATATATATATATATATATACGTTTTCATATACACATGCACATATGTATATATACGTGGAAGTGTCCTGATTTATTGTGAGGCAGTTCATTTTGACGGTCCTTCTCTGCTTCTGTTTCTTCCTTTTTTCTTGGATGTTGACAGTCGCTGCTGTATGAAGCAGTGCTGTGGTTCTGTTGCTCTTTCTCCGAGCAACAGACTGACACTGTTCTTCTTCTCTTTGAAGAGTTTGTTGTTCCATCTTTTCACCTTCTTTTCTTCTCTGCGCTGCGGAACCGCCTTCTTCTTTTTCTTCTTTAACTTCTTTTTCACCTCCTGCCGCGTCTTCTTCGTCTCTTTCTCTTCGGGGCTACTCTTCGGTTCTGCTTCCAGCGTCTCTTCTTCGTCTCTTCTTCCCATCGGTGCATGTTTCAGCAGTGTTTTTTTCTTCTTTTTTCTTGCAGTGAAGGGCTGTTTCTCTTTGTTTCTTCCTTTTCTGTCGCTTCTCCTCCTCCTCCTTTTTAAGAGCAGCAGCAGCAGTACGAGCACCAGCAGCAGCAGAGACAGCACTTACAGATCATCGCTGTATTGCGAGGGGAGTTGTTGAATGCCCAAGCAGCAACATGCGAAGAGACGCAGCAGCAGAGCGTCTCATGATGAAACACACCCGCAGCAGCTACCCCATTTAGCAGCAGCGCGAGATCTCTTCCGTCTGCGTCAAACAGCAGCTGCAAACACATGCAAACGCCAAGCAGCAGTCCACAGAAGAAGAAACACACGCAAGAGACGAGACGCCAGAGAGACGAGACGCCAAGGAGACATCACGACTCAAAAAAAGAAAGACAGAGTTTAGACACAGGAGTGGGAGACAATAACAACAACAAACGAAGAAGAGGGGGGCAGCAATACCAGCAGCAGCACCAGCACCAGCAGCACCAGCACCAGCAGCAGCACCAGCAGCAGCAGCAGAAGACAAGTGGGATATGGACCTCTTATCGCAGCAGCAGGAAAGAAGAGAGGCGATGGGAGAAGAGGTGTCCTTCACCCTGTGATGGTGGGGGTAGTACCAGAAGCTGAAGCAGCAGCAGCAGCAGCAGCAGCAGCAGCATCAGCGAAGGAGAAACAGAAGCACCAGAGAGAGAGGATCATAACAACGAGCAGAAGGTGTGGTATGCAGGAAGAAGAAAAAAAAGGAGAGATCATCATAGCAACAGCGCGTTTTCTATACTAGCGCTACACGTAGGAGAGAGTCACAACCGGCAACAGCACCACGAGGAGCAGCAGCAGCAACAGCAGGATGAACAGCAACAGAAGCAGCCTCAGCACGCGCTGCACACCCAGTTGCAGCAGCAACAGGAACACCAGCAGGAACAGCAGCAGCAGAGCAGCAGCAGGTGCAGGAGCAGCAGCAGGAGCAACAGCGCGAGCAATACCAGTAACAGTTAACAGGCACAGCGGTAGGAGCAGCAGCAGTAGCAGCAGCAGTCTTGCTGCTGTTGTTTTGCTGTCGTCATCGTTGCAGAAGCAGCCCTAGCACCCGAGCAGTTTACCAGTAGCAGCAACAGGAACAGCAGCAGTAGGAAGGGCTTTGCACAACAGCAAAAGAAAGAAAAATGTCTAAGACGAGCAGCAGGACGGGGATGGGCATGCGATAGAAGCTAGCTCATAGCAAACGGCAAAAAAGCAGGGAGGCTTGTTGAACCTCCAAAAAGCGATGAAATCGCCTAGAGAAAACGTGTAGAGATAAAAAAAGACCAGCAACAGCAGCAACAGCAGCAGTCTCCCGAGAGGCACTGAGCAGAGAAGAAGCATGTCTACATACGTGAACCCAGGGAGGAGAAGAGATCAATATTCTCCTCTTCTTCCCTGAAGGACATCAAATGTGTTTCAGCTCTACGTCCTTATCGATGCATCATCACCAAGGAGATATGCATGCAAGAGACACCCCAGCGACATGCAGGTCACTTGGAGAAGAAGGTATTGGAACAACACATATTTATCCATCCATCCACTTATAGAGACAAACGTACATATAAAAGGTGTGAACAAGCAGTCGTCTGCATGCATGCAGCACGAGCAAAAGAAAGAAGGCCTACAGGAGGAAGGGCATCTCCAAAGCGCTGCCACCACCGACGCACACGCGCCTCTTCCGTCGCCCAGCTCTGCTGCTGCTGCTGCTGTTGCTGTTGCTGTTGCTGTTGTGCTGCTGTTTGAAGCGGTTGAGGGGAGTTAGAAGCCGGGAAGCGTGGTTGGCCAGCATCGCCAGTTCTCCCGGACGAAGAGATGGTAGCAGCACCAGCGACCTCCTCCAGCGCAGGCAGCAGCAAGTCATATCTGCACCAGCAGCAGAGCAACTCTGCAGGAGAAGCAGCTCATATCTGCAGGAGACGCAGCTCATATCTGCAGGAGAAGCAGCTCATATTTGCAGGAGCGGCAGGAGATGTATGTATTTCGTAGCAGCTCATATCTGCAGGAGAAGCAGCTCATATATGCAGGAGAAGCAGCTCATATCTGCAGGAGCGGCAGGAGATGTATGTATTTCGTCAGGTCCCAGCAGCAGCTCTACATTTTTTAGAGCGACGCACTGTCTCCATCGAGAAACACACAGACTCTCTCGCCGCTATCCTGCTGCGTACGGGCGCATGCAGAGACACGGGAGGGGGAAAGACGGGGGAAACGGGAAACGGGAGAGACAGGAGATGGGGGAGACAGGGAGTTAGAGGATTCAGGAGGCAGAGGAGACAGGAGGCACAGAAGACAGGAGACAGGGGAAACAGGAGACAGGGGAGACATGAGATAGGGGAGACAGGAGATAGGGGAGACAGAGAGAGGGGAATCAGGAGACAGGGGAATCAGGAGACAGGGGAGACAGCAGGTAGAAAGGAAGAAAGGCGTTGGAGCGACAGATATGAACAGAAACAATAGGAAGCAGCAGCAAGAGAAGTAGAGAGAGAAGAGAAGAAAGACAATATGTGGGAGGGAGGGAGAGAAGTGTTTGCGAAGCATCGACATCCATGTCCCGTATAGCTGCTTGAAAGGAATAGCAGCCACCTCACAGAAGAATGTCTAGTGATTGAGCTGGCGAGAGAGAGACAGAGAAGAGAAAAGTATATATATGTATATGTGTGTGTATATATATATATATATATATATGTATTAATTGTATGTATATATTATGTATATATATTATATGTATATATTCTATGTATATATTATATGTATGTAATATATGTATATGTTGATGTGTATATACGGAAGCATATACGCAGGCTCTTGTTACATCCGCAGATGCGGTCTTGTGTATCTGCTGGTTGATCAAAAAGAGGAAGACACCCTGCGAGGATGCACAGAGGAGACATGGCTAGCTGCATGCATGTAGGACTGCTGAGAGGATGGAAAGAGAATTTTCAAGCAGCAGACACCTATTGCAGCTGCAGCTATAGAGGAGTTTCGTTTTCAACATGTAGATCACGGTGTTTTGATATATATATTATATATCATGCTACGGCAGTTACCTCTTCTGGGCGAAGAGAAAATGGAAGCTGAAGGTCCAGCGGTCCACCACATCTACTGTAAGTTGACGCGTGTGCTGCAGCCACCACGCAGCCTCCTGCAGCAGCAAATCTCCTTGCAATGCTGCTGCATGTGCTGCTTCCCCTTTTGTTGCCTGCTGCCCCCCCCAGCGACGACGCTCTGTCGTCTCCCAGTGCCGAGAGAAGAGACAAAGGGAGAGCAGAGGGTCTTTCTCTCGTGCATGCGAAGGGAGTGAACAGGCCTCCTACTGCTGCAGCATCATGCTGCAGCAACGCAGCTTCTCTTGCTTCTGTCTCTTCTCCAGACTCCTGCTGCTGCTGCTGCAGCCACTCCTCTTCCTCCTCCTCCTTTTCCTGGTGAAATTCATCACCCCTCCAGGCAACCTTTTGCGCATGCAGAGGGACAGAAGACGAAGAAGAAGTGCGCCAGACACCTGTATTTCGTAGCAGATCCAGCTGCTGCTGCTGTTGCTGCCGTTTTGGGGGAAGTTGCTGTTGCTCTCCGAGGAGAAGGTAGTTGCTGCGGCTGTGTCAAAGACGCCCTCCTCCTCCTGTGTGGAGGAAGCTGCTGCTGCTGCTGTGGAGAGATCTGCTGCTGCTGTGGAGAGATCTGCTGCTGCTGCGAAGAGATCTGCTGCTGCTGCGAAGAGATCTGCTGCTGCTGCTGAGAGATCTGCTGCTGCTGCTGCCTGGTGGCACTGTGCTGCTGCTGTCGTGGATGGTGAGAGTCACCCCTGCGGGTTGCTGCTGTTGCTGCAGCGCATTCGCTTCTCGCAGCAGCAGAAGAAAAGAAAGAGACAGCCACTACGCACTGCAATGCTGCTGATACCCCGCTGTCGCTGCTGCTTGCATAAGCGAGGGTCACGCTACTGATGTTATTTCTCGACCATCTTCTGCTGCTGCCTGGGGTATGAGCTTCTATTGAGACGCACAGGGATGTTCTTCCTGTCGCGGAAATCTTCTCTGTTTCTTCCTCTTTCTTGCTGCAGCCCTCGCTGCCCTCGACGCAGCTCCTCCTTTGCGTCTCCTCCTCTCTCCGGCTGCTGCAATTCTCCACACTTCTCAGCCTCCTGCTGCAACCATCGCCACCGGCTGCTGCTGCTGCTATAACTGCCGTTGCTGCTGCGGAAAAAACTGCTGCTGCTGCTGCTGAAACTCCTGCTGCAGCTGAAATTGCCGCTGTTACTGCTGCTGAAACCGCTGCTGCTGCTGCTGAAGCTGCTGCTGCTGAAATTGCCGCTGTTGCTGCTGCTGAAACCGCTGTTGCTGCTGCTAAAACCGCTGCTGCTGCTGCTGAACCTGCTGCTGCTGCTGAAATTGCCGCTGTTGCTGCTGCTGAAACCGCTGTTGCTGCTGCTGAAACCGCTGCTGCTGCTGTGCTGCTGCTGAAGCTGCTGAAGCTGTGTTGTAGCTAAGACTGCCCCTACTACGACTGCCACATTCACTGCTGCAGTTGCTATCGCTGTCGTCGCCGCTGCTTCTTCGCTTCGGCCTCCATGTGCTGGTGCTGCTGCTGCTGCTCCCCTGCATTCCTCCTGCACCTGCTGCTGCTGCTGTTGCTGCTGTGGGAGAAGGAGACAGTGTCTACCTTGCGGATCGATTCACGATTGCCCCAGCAGCAAATGAACAGGCGGAGTGGACAGCTCCGGCCTCCCCTGTTGCAGCAGTGACATTTCTTTCCTCTCTTTCTCCTTCACGCAGCGCATGCATTCTTCTGAGGTGAAGACAGTGAAGGTAGACAAGTGGATGTAAAAGATGGTGAAGAGACAAGGCGAAGGACGCACTTGTGGAAGAGGTAAAAGAGAGAAACAGTGATGAATTCACTGAAAAGCAGTCATCCACTCCAACTGCGATATAACAGCAACAGCAAGACTGTCCTGCGAGCAGCAGCCAGTCATGCGTCACAGAGGGGGGAAGCTACTGCCGCTAGAAGAAGCAACAGGCCTTCCGCGGAAACGCCAACCCCGCAGTTTTCACCACCGCATCTTAGCAGCAGCAGACCTGCGACATGGACGGGGAGCTGCAGCAGCAAAACTAATGACGTACAAGAAGGGTGCACCTCCATCAGAGGAGGCAGAAGCAGCAGCAGCAGAAGCAGAAGCAGCAGAAGCAGCAGCAGCAGCAGAAACAGAAGCAGCAGCAGCAACAGCAGAAGCAGAAGCAGCAGAAGCAGAAGCAGCAACAGCGATAGCAGCAACAGCGATAGCAGCAACCGCGATAGCAGCAACAGCAGTAGCAGCAGCAGCGATCACAGTACGTGCACGAGGGTCGTGTTCAGGCTGAGGGAGAATGCTGCTGCGCTTTGCGACAGCAGATCGCACAATTCAACGAGTCGGCCATCATCAGTAGAGATATTCGATGTAGCAGCCGTAGACACAGCAACGTGGAGACGGAGACACATACAGCAGAATGACATCACAAAACGCATACAAAAAGAATCGTGTGACTGGTAGAGCAGGCAGTCGATTGAGCTGCTGCAGGCGTGATGCTGCAGCAGCACTTTCACCAACAGGAAAGACGCTGCAGATGATGAGGCCGTAGCGGCGGGGGCTGCGCTGCTGCTGTGGGGCAAGCCACTGAGAAGCAATCAAAACAAGACATATTCACGTATCCATCCATGCGTGTTACGTACAGGTAGGGCTCCGGTGGAGGGTGGAGAAGCCGTTGTTCCCACCTTGAGGTGTACGTACACTCCAAGAGCTGACAACACGGGGTGGGTCTCGTGTGCGTTGAGACACTCACTGATGGCTGCGTCGTTGGCGATGGAAGGAGATACACTCGCGGTAAGATACCACAGAGAACGTGATCACAGCGATTTGCAGGTCTTCTCTGGCAGCAGGGAAGCGTTGAATACCTCACAACCAGCAACCGCGCAAAGTCGCTGTGAGGTGTCTGTACACCGGCACACCAGCTGTACAAACGTCTGCAGCTCGTGCAGATAAAGCACGAAAGATGGACACACAATAGATACCTGCGAGCACGTATAAACGACTGTTCAAGGAGATGTTTTTCTTCCCACCCAGAGACGCGTTCTACACTCGTGCAGGAAGAAAAATGTAGAACAGACGGTCTCTGAATTGTAAGGGGCATCGAGGGGGCGACAAGAGATAAAAAAGGAAAGTCCGGGCCCACACGCATGCATTATAAAGACAATGAAGACGAAAAAATGATAGTGTTCGCGAATTGTGTCCGTGGGCAGCGCTGGTAGCCGGGCTTTACCTCACGAGTCGAGAGAAACGATAGTTAAGCGTGTCATCCGGGTGTACGTACACCCCACGCGCAGACCGGGGCGGTCGCCAGCAACGCAGAAACGAAGGCTGTCCTCATCGAACAGTTCTGGGGTGTGTGTAGGAGGACAGACGAAGTTCACTTTGCAAGAAGGAAGGAGTCTATCAAGCTTTTTTGTGTGTACTGGAGGAGTGCAGGGAAAGCGCGAGCGCCGCGTCGCAATACATGCGGCGACGAAGTGTACAGACACTCCAGCTACAGCGTACTCCGCGCTCTGCACCAATATACTTGCTAAATTATAAGTTCCACTCAGAGAAAATAAAAAAGGCCTGGAGGACAGTTCTTCTTTCACTCACCGCCCACCACATGCAGTGACGCATGCGCTGCGCCTTGCTGCTACTGCTGCTCCTGCTCCTGCTACTGCTGCTGCTGCTCCTGCTGCTCCTGCTGCTGCTGCTCCTGCTGCGGCTGCTGCTGCTGCTGCGGCCGGGTCGACCGCGAGTTGGCTATGCAGCGTGTAGTGCGGGCGTCTTCTGGCTTTGTTTCAGGAGGAGCGCTTTCCACCCACCACAGTACTTCTACGTATATAATACGTATCAGTGATAGTCTAGTCCGTCTCCACTTGTCATTTTGCATCGAAGACCCCTTCCAAACAAACAGAGACATATATAGATACTTCTGTAAATATCCTTTTATCTCTATCAAATCGGAAAGACATCCACATATACATATATATGTAAACCGTTTGATAAATCGTGTATAACCACCGTACACCAGTATATGTGTAGAAAAGTATAAGTGTATATAGTATAAGAAGACTTGAGGGATGATTGTCTTCGATGCAAAACCTTGTATACGGAAAGTCCATATATATGTTCCAGGGGATGATACGTTCTGAATGTGCAACGACATATATATATTCTCAGGGGCCTGTACTCGAAGAGTAGCTGCAAGTAAGCATCTGCACATGCTCTTACTTACGCTTCTCTCTAGAGACTGCAAAGAAGACGTGGGAATCCATACTCTCTCTATATCTCTACAACGACATGGGCATCTACAGGTGCGTAGGACGCTGCAAATACACATGCCGTGGAGCTCCCCCCACTGCGCCTACTCAACGCACAGCCGTACATATCCTTTTGACTGCACGACTCCACAGAGGAGGAGGAGAAGAAGAAGGAGGAGAAGAGTCTGTAGAGTGCTTCACTTGCTCACTGTGGGGATACCTATAGATGAAGAGAGATCAAATTGGCGTTTAAGGCAGGAGGTCTTCGAGGCTGAGGGTAAAGACAGTTGCATCCGGCAAGAGTGTCTGCTTTGCAGACAGGTGCCTTCTGAGCTCCACCTGTCTAATTTGCATGTTTGATTGGATGACTTGCTCCCTGTCTGATGCCCTGGACAGCAGCTCTACAGAAGGAGGTGCGTCAAAGTATATAAAGATCAACATGTGCTCTGTCGCTTCGAAATGGAAGAACGTATCCTGTTGAAATGTCTACTATGGGAGACTGGACATACATTGGCCTGGGAAGCCTGGAGACAAACCAAGAATCTCTTCTACCCTATGTGGAGTCTGTGGGTTGCAAAGAAATTGCGATAAGAAAGCAGGGGACCTGGTGGAATTAGCGTGTGGCGACTCTGCTGTTGCTGCTCGAAGTGTTGCTGCTGGAAGTGTTGCTGCTGGCGCTGCCCCGGCAGCGGAAGAATACGCATTAGTAGCAGTTAAGCACCAACGTCAGTCAAGCGAGTCTTAGAAAAATAGTACAGCAGGAGCAACAGCAGCTACAGCAGGAGCAACAGCAGCAGACAAGCTGCAATCGCAGCAGCAACAGGATTACATGATGCAGCATGACGAGAGCAGTCGTCAACACTGCTGTGAGCCGACAAGTGAAAAGCTATCTATCGGTGAGGGCAACAGGAGAACTGCGAGGCAATTGTATGGACCAGCGGCTGCAGCATGCACAAGAACAACAGCGCAAGAAAGGAGGAAACAATAGCTCTTCACTCAGCAGCAGCTTCACTGGACGCACAGCAGAACAAACAGCGGTCGATTCTGCCCGCAGAAACGGTGCCAGCAGATCAAAGAGCAATAAACCCTGCAAGTCTAACAGCAGCAAGCGTCGCAGGGCAACTTCTGTGGTGAGGGCATCTGCTGCTATGACACCAAAGAGCAGCGCATCTCACAGTGTGTGTGGAAGGCTTGGGTGAACAGTGCCTGCCCACAGTGCCCACGTATAGGACACTTTTGCAGTTGAAAGACCAGCAGCAGCAACTCGCAGCAACAGATAGGACGACGCGGGGCAACTCATGCGCATCCACATGAGGAGTACCAGTAGCAGTAGCAGCAGGGGTAATAATAGAAGGAGTAATAGCAAGAGGCAGCAGCAGACGTTGTAGCAGCAGGCAACAGTGCGTACAGCAGTGAGTGTGGAAGGAAGGTACTACTGCTGCTGCTGCTTTAGCGGAACGTGGGGTGCTGTCAGCAGCAGCACATGCAGCAGCACCTGGGTGTTTTGTTGGAC
This sequence comes from Onychomys arenicola, assembly GCA_949786405.1. Lineage (NCBI taxonomy): Eukaryota > Metazoa > Chordata > Mammalia > Rodentia > Cricetidae > Onychomys > Onychomys arenicola. The sequence continues at coordinate 55,980 of CATKUM010000196.1, read as the reverse complement.
TCCTTGTCCTGCTAGACGGATTAGGTCAGTCTGGTCGCCTTCGCTGGCTTTACACGCTGCAGCACCACGTAAAGAATGTCATCTGAAAAGCGGCAGTTACAGCAACTACATGATGACTGCAAAGTTTGTCTATGCAGCCCTGCATCTTCGTTGAAGGAGTCTTTGCGCTTCTGGCTCATGAGGGTGTTCAACCGCTTGTCTTGCTGCTGGTGCTAGTATCTGCATCTAATGCTACTGCTGCTGCTGCTTCGCCGCTATTTCAAGCAGTAACATATGACGTGGCTTAGCAGCGTGAATCTGCTGCAGCAGGTCTCCGTCTTCTTCTTCTTATCGGCCGCTCGCGGCGCTATCTGGGGCGCAGTTTTGGCTGCCTGCTGCCTAAAAAGCCTCTTGGCATGTTACGCTGCTGTTGTCTCTTAAGGTGTGGGGTAGAGCAGCGCCAGCAGCAGCAGGAGGTTGGTCGCGCTGCAGCAGCAGAGCAGGTACACGCACAAGTGTGGCTCCATTGGGGTTGCCGTGTGGATGATGTCTTCTAGTGCAGCAGTAAGCAGCAACAGTGTGGGGGTCGATATCTCGTTGTGTGGACCTCCCGTCTTCTGCTCGATTGCTGCTGCTTCCCTGTCGCATGATGCCTGCTGCAGCTACCGAGGACTGAGCGAGAGAGGTGCTCCTTCAGCAACTCAAGAAGCGTAGAGAAGCAGCAGCGGCTGTCTCATTCGTGTAGCATCCACTCAACAGCAGCAGCACCCAGCCGCAGAGTGACTGTGGGGTAGCAACAGCAGCACCAGCAGCAATACCAGCAGGACGAGCTGGAAGAACACCAGCGCTAAGCGGGCCTCACCGACAGCAACACCTGACAAGCACCAGGATCTCAGCAGAGAGCTTGTGAAGATGATACGAGCTCACTACTGAACAGCGTGACAACTAGCTAGATACATATTTACATATAGATATATATATACTATAATATATATATGTATAGCGTCACAACAGCGTGTGCGTACACCCCATGCCGCGGCGATTGCAGGGAAAGGAAATGAAGCTGCCGAAGAGCGAGAGCTCCGGCGCTCTCCGACACTCAGCTACTACGCAACTGGGCGTGCTGCTGTAGTTGTGGATCACCAGCAGCTGCACTCAAAGCAGCTGACGCACTACCCCCCACGTGCAGCTGCTGCAGCCGCACAACTTCAGAGTCTACATATTATATATGAGGGCGTTCACGTGGTAAAGCATCTTCTCTGATGGTCTATTCTCGCTGCGCTGTGGCTATGTTGCAGCTCCAGTAGAACACTGTCTCTGCGTCGGCAGATATAGTTCTCGTTCCCCTCTTCTTCGTCTTTTCTAACCTTTGCGCACGGGACTGCAGCTAACATACATGGCTGCGCTAACAATAACGCTGCTGCTGCTGCTGCTGCTGCGGCTGCTGCTGCCGGTGCTCTTACCGCCGTCCCTGCTACTGCCGTTCCTGCTACTGCTGCTGCTGTTCCCTGCTGCTACTGCATTCCTCCTCCTTGTGCTGCTGCTGCTGCTGCTGCTCCTCCTGCTGCTGCTGCTATTCCTGCTGCTGCTGCGGTTCCTACTGCTGCTGCTGTTCCTATGCTGCTGCTGCTGCTGCTGTTTGTGCTGGTGCTGGGTGCGCTGCTGAAGTCCTGCGCTGTCGAGGGCTTCTGCAGCAATTGAAAGACGAAGACAGCGCAGGGGAGCAACAGTCAGAAGAAAAAGCAAAACTACTTTCTTTCTCCCTTGAAGGGTCGTTGCGTCCGCAGCAGGACGGTGTCGCAGCCCAGCACTGCACAGTACCAGCGAATCCTGCAGTTTGCTGCTGACGCACTCCACATCAGTTGCTGCAGCTCTTTTCCTCGTTTTCTCCACTCCTCTGCATCCGGTGGCTTCGGTTTCCTCATCCTTTGCAGCAGCAGCAGCACAGGAGGAGAAATGAGAGTCGCATAACGCAGCAGCAATAGCAGCAGCAGCCAAAGAGCAGCAGCGCCACAGCAACAGCAGCAAAAACGTGGTATATATATAATACACACCAGGAGGGGCAGGAACACCAGCAGCAGCAACGGCCCTCCACTTTTCCGCCTCCTTCTCTCCCTCAGGGAGGTCCACAAAACTTTGAAAGCAAGCATTCGTCTCGTCTTCTGGCTCTTCTTCCACTTTGCTACTCTCCTTCAACGTAGCGCGTTCAATGCCGTCACCGCCGCCTGCAGCAGCTGTTCCTCCTCTTCAACCACCAGCTGCTACTGCTGCTGCTGCTGCTACCCCTGCTGCTGCTGCTGTTGCAGCTGCTGCTGCACTGCTGCTACGCCTGCTGCTGCTATACTGCTGGACTCGTGTTTTCTCTCCTTTGCTGCTCTGTTGCTACAGGGAACGTCTCCTTGTTGTTCACCATGCAACATAGAGGGGGACGCCTTTCTGAATTCGCTTTCTCTGCTGCATGCACACGGTCTACACTTTTCTGTCGGGAATTGCTATCGCTTCTCCTGCTCTCTGCTCCATACAACATGGCTGTGTTGCTGCTCTCTCGCTTCGAGGTTCACTTATTCTGCCTTTCTGCAAATTCGAGACATCTCTGCCGATTCACGTTCATATCTGCTGCTGCTGCTGATGCATCTCCTGCCACCTGGCGTCTTCTGGTGCATGTTATATGATTTTATGCTGCTCGGGTGGGAGTTTGCTGCTGCAGCGGCAGTCGCAGGGATTGATGATCATACGCTCCCCTTCTTTTTGTTCAAGGCTTTTGCAGCGGCAGCTTTACAGGACCGGAGGAGAAGCACAATCACACCTGCAGCAGCAGCAGCAGCACAAAAACACCAGCCACGCAGCAGCTGCAGCAAAACACTGCAGCAACAAACACCCAGGCTGCAGCAGCAAATCTCCGCGGTCCCAAATTATTTGCTGCTGCTGCTGCTACTGCGTCATGTGCGCGTCCTCCTCTCTAGCCTGTGACTGTCTCTTCGCGGTTGCTGGGCGGAATCTTCGCTGAGAAGGTTGCTCTATTTGTTGGTTACCTTTGATGTGGTGCTTCCACTTGTCTCTCCTTCTATGCAGTTGCTGTTTCTTTTTCGCGTCTTGCTGTCACTCGCAGAACCTGCTGTCTTCGTGTGGCTGTTATTTCCTTTCGCGCCGCTGCTTCTCTCCCTTGCTGCTGCTACTGCTTTTGCTGTTGCTACTGCTTTTGCTGCTGCTACTCTTGCTGCTGGTGCTCTCCCTTGCTGCTGCTGCTGCTGCTGCTACTCTTGCTCCTGCTCTCCTTCGCTGCTGCTTCTGTTCTTCGCGTTTTCACCGCTGCTGCTGCTGCTGCACTTCGAAGCGCCTTGCAGAAGGCAGTAGTCGCCCCGGTGCGGGTGTTGTTACCGCCAAGCAGCTGCTTTTCTGATGCTCGTGGCGGGCTGAGCAGCAGCCTGGAGGATTGTGTGGGGTCTCTCGTGCCTGCTCACTGCTGCAGCACGTCACGCATGCTGAATGAAGGGTGTCGTAACGCGCCCGCATTGTGAACCGCAGAGCAACAGAAGCAGCAGCAGCAGCAGTCCTTCTCAGGGAATGTGCATCTCTGCTACTACGGGCGAGTCGAAGACACTTCTTTTCCCCTGCTGGCTCAGAAGCAAAGCGAAGCGCATGCCTACAGCAGCAGCAGCAGCGACATGCCAACAGGAGCTATATATACCTATATATATATATATATATATATATATATATATATATGCTCTAGACCAGCAGCACTGATATCTCAGCAGCCGTACATCAGCAGCAACGATACATCAGCAGCAACGATACCTCAGCAGCAGCGATATGCAACCCAGCAGCGACATACCAGCAGAGCTATATGACAGCAGCAGCTATATGACAGCAGTACCTATACGTCAGTCGCAGCGAAATATCAGCAGCAGCAGCAGCAGCATTCGGAGCAGCTGCACGTGCCTCGGAGCGTGCCGGACGGGTGAAAAGAAAGAAAGAGTTTTCCACAGAGATAGTGAAGAGTATGTGTCGCCGTATATATATATATATATATATATGTATATAGCGTTGGTGTTGCAACAGCACGGAGGAAGTGTTGGGTGTGGGTGCCGCTGCTGCTGCTGCAGTGGTCGTTGAAAGACGCGTCGATGTTCTGCAGAGAGAGCAGCAGCAGAAGTAGAAGTCGTGCATGCTGCTGACAGCAGCAGCACAGCATGGGAGAGATTCCAAGCGGCAGCGGTGGAGGAGCAGCAGCAGCATCGCGAGGAGCAGAACGGGCATCTTCTGGAGGCACTGCTGCTGCTGCTGCTGCAGCGTCGTCTTATGTGCCTGGCAGTGCTTCTGGTGACTCCACTTCTTCTCAGACACTTTTAAATACTGCAGCAGCAGCTGCAGCAGCAGTGGGTTCAGCAGCTGCAAGGGGCCGTGGAGACAACAGCGACAGCCGCACCCCACACAGAAGCAGCGCTGCAGCAGAGGAAAACAGCAGCGGCGCCTTCCGCTCAGCACCAGCAGCAGCAGCAACAGCAACGTTGAACAGCAGTTTTCGCAGACGCAGTGCGTGGCCAGCCACTGCATCTGCTGCTGGTGCTGCTGCCTCTCTCTCACCATGTTCTTCTGCGGGGGGGGTTCGCTCGGTCAACAGCAGCAGCAGCAGAACGAGTAGCGGCTGTCACAGCAGCAATAGCAGCAGTGCTGCAGCAGCACCAGCAGCACAGTGCCTAGTGCAGGAGGGGGAAGGAGAAGAAGCGGCAAGTGGACGTGCTGCTGGTCGGTATGCAGCTGCAGCAACGTCCGCCAGGCATGCAGGTGTAAAAGGTTGTGTTGGCGGTGACTCTGCTACTGCTGCGGCTGCCTCAGCTTGTTCTGCAGCTGCAGCGGAGCAGAGCAGCAGCGCCTCATGTGACTCAAGACGACTACGATCGCCATCTTGCTGCTCTTCGCCCCACACGGGCAACAGCAGCAGCAGCAGCCCTTCTCCTGCTATTTCCCTTGGACGAAGCAGCGCACGCACACGCCGGTGCAGCAGCAGCCGCATGCAAGTCGAAACACCTGCTGCTGCTGCAGTTGAGGATGAGAAGGCTGCAGCAACAGACGTTCCTGCTGGCAACGCGGCGCGTCCTCTTCCTGCAGCACAGCGCCTGGCGAGGGGCACCAGCAGCAGCAGCAGCAACGCAGCGCTGTTGAGTGGGCGGCGGCGGCGAACGAGCAGCTGGATCGCAGCAGCTGGCTTGGTAGTGGGAGCCTCGGGGGACAAAAAGGAAGAAGAGCAGCAGCAAAGAAACAATGAAGACAGCAGGGTTGCTGCTGTGATTGTATACGGCAAGTCGATTGCTGCAGCAGCATCATACAGTAGTGGCCCTGCTGCAGCAAACGAGGCAGCAGCAAGCGAGGCAGCAGCAAGCGGCACAGAGACAAAAGAAGAAGCGGATGAAGCAGCAGCAGTAGCAGCAGCACCAGCAGACGAAGCGAACCTCAGCAGCAGCGTCTTGAATGGGAGATGTGCTGGTGCTGATGCTGAGGCCGACTGGTGTGCAGGGAGCAGCAGCACGACGAAAGAGCAGCGACAGCAGCCGCCAGGTGTGGGGTTTGCTGCCGTTGTTGAAGCAGACAGTCAAACCCGCTGCAGCAGAGAGAAAAGTGAAAGTGATGCTGCAGCAGCAGGACCTGTAGCTGGTGGAGAGAAGAAGCTGCTGCTGCAGCAGGAAGGGCGTCATGATGAAGAGGATGGGAGTCAGCGTGCTACAGCAGCGGAAGCAGCAGCAACAATGATAAAGACAGAAACCAGAGAGGACACGGATGCTGCAGGAGGGGGACGAAGAAAAAGCAGCAGCAGCAATTTTTGCAGCAGTCATCCTGCTGCGAAGCGGCGCAGACAGCTGCCAGGACGTCCTTGCACCCCACCTCGTAAACAGCATGGAGCGGCAGGAGCATGTGGGGAAGAGGGCAGCAGAAGGGATGCTGCTGCTGCTGCTGCTGGCACTGCCAATGATTCTCCAGCTGCTGCTAAGGAAGCAGGAGGTGCTGTTTCCAGCAGCAGCAGCAGCCGCACGCATAGAATTCCCGAAGTTTCCACGGACGGTCAAAGCACGCGAAGTGCTGCTGCTGCTGTTGCTTCGGGGACACCTCAGGAAGAGATGTCCGCTGCTGCTGCTGCAGCAGAGGCGCAGTTGGAGTGGGATATGGAGTCAGAGAAGGTTGAATTTGAAGAGGAAGAGGAGTTGCTGCTGCTGCAACGCCAGGAGGCAGAACAGAAGAAAGACGATCATCAACAACAGCAGAAGAAAGGGAAAAACAAAGAAGAAGAAGAAGAAGGCGGGGCATGCGTGAAAACATCTTCAAAAGACGTGGTGAAAGGCAGCAGCAGTCCACAGCAGGAAACGTCTCCTTTGACGGGCCTCGGGGTGCAGATTCCCTCCTCTGCTGCTGCAGCAGAGGGGAGCGAAACCGCTAAGCATAGTACTCCTGCTGCCTCCTCTCCGAACTCTGCTGCTGGCAGTGTATCTCCTGCTCCAGACTCCTCAATCAGTAGGGCATCCAGTCCGGCATCTCAGGTGGCAACAACTGTAGCAACAGCAGCAGCAGCAGCACGCGGCAGCAGCAACTCTGCTTCGAAGCTGCTGCTGCTGCAGCAGCACTCTGCTGCTGCTGCTGTGTCACCCCTCGTACCTCCCCTCACGGGCATGCACACTCGCAAGAGACGCGCACAATCTGCTGCTGCTGCCGCGTCTGCTGCTTCTGCTGCTGCTGCTGCTGAAGGTGGTGTTGGTGCTGGGACGGGATCAAGCAGCAGTGGAGAGCAAGGGGGCAGTTCTACGCAGACAGGAGTTGGAGGAGGAAAAGAGTTTTTGCATGCGATGCAGCAGCAGCAGCAGCAGCTTGGTGGAAGTGTCTCTCCGACAAGACAGACGTCTGCTGCTGCAGGCGGAGCAGCAACGCAGAGCCGGAGTGTGTCTCCGGGGGGGGGAAGCGCGGGAGACAGAAGCAGCAGCAAACTGAACAGCAGCAACGACAAGATGGACGGGTCTGCACCGCTGTACAGCAGCACATGGGGAGGAGGGGGAGGAAGCCTGCATCAGCAGCAGCAGCAGCAAGCTGCTGAGAGCAGCGGCAATCGGTTTTCCGTTCGTCTGCTGCGCCAACGTCCTACGCCGGACCCGAAAGCAGCAGCAGCACAAGCGTATCATGTGTCAGCTCTTCCGTTGATGGCTGCTGGCAGCAGCGTTGCTGCAGCAGCAGGAGGCAAGCATGGGACAAGCAGCAGCAGTAGCGGCTTGTTGTTCTGTTGCGGCTGCTGCTGCTGCGCGTGCATGCTGCTGCGAGGGGAAGCAGCACTGCCTGCTGTGGAGTCTCCCTGTCCGGTCCCTGGCTTGCTTCCTTCTGGCGCGTCTTCTCGCGGTGGCATCAACGCAAACAGCAACAGCATGCAGCAGCAGCAGCAACAGTGCACAGTGTCAGCAGCTGCATCTTGTTGTTCTTCACCACCGCCAGCAGCAGGCGCGTGCAGCAGCAGCAGCAGCAGCGGTTGGCCGGGGGCCTCAGCAACAGAAGGAAAGGCAGGCGGCACAGCAGCAGCAGCAGGTCTACTAGTGCTTCCCAGACGTATCAGCCCTGCTGCCTACAACAATATCGAAATTCGCAGCCGCTATGAGATCTGTCAAAGACGCATTCGCAGTGTGGAGACATACCTGCAGCTCTGCGAGGAGCTGTACTTCGGTCCGATGAAGGCTTCGAGACACCACAGCCTTCACCAGCAGGTGCTGCAGCAGCAGCTGCTTGCTGCTGTGAATGGCACTGAGAAAGGCAGAAGCATTGAGGCTGTGCGAGGAGGAGGCGGTCCGTGGGGTCTTGTGGAGCCCGGTGGAAGGAGTGTATCGCTGATGTGGCGACAGAGTGCGGCTGCTGCTGCTGCTGCACCTGCAGGAACAGCAGCAGCAGGAGGAACAGCAGCAGCAGGAGGAACAGGAGCAGCATCAGGTGCTGGAGCAGCTGCAGGCAGTGGAGGAGGAAACAGCAACAGCAGCAGCAGCAGTTACTCAGGCTACAGCAGTAGCAGCAGCACCAGCACCAGCGTCGCGGCCGCCAATATGGGCTCGACAAGCAGCGGCGCCACATGGCATGCGCTGCTACTCAGCAGCAGCTCCAGCAGCGGAATGGATAGTGCTGCATGCAGCAGCAGCAGCAGCATCACGGGCTCTGCTGCTGCTGCTGCTGGGGCTGCTGGTGCGTCTTCTTCAGCAGCCACGCCGAGTAGTATGGCAGGATTTTTTCCAGATGAAACGCGCACTCCTCCTGAAGGCGTGTCCTTTGCAGATAGTGTGATCTATTCGCTGATCTTGAGCAACAACGTGCGTCCCGCTGCTCATTCTGCAGCAGGGACAGCAGCAGCAGCAGGGACAGCAGCAGGGGGGGGGTCCAGTGGAAGCAGCAACAGCAGCGCCGCAGGAAATGCTCTGGGAGGAGCAGGAGGTGCTGGTGGGGGTGGTGCCAGCGTTGGGCTTTCGAATAGCAGCAACAGCAGCCTTGGAGGCCCCGCGGGCAGCAGCGGAGGTATGGGAGCAGCAGCAGGAGGAGGAGCTACTGCTGGAGCAGGAGGCAGCAACAGTGCAGCAAGTAGTGTGGGAGAAGGGACAGGAGGAAGCGACAAGACATCAGGGACAGGAGGCGGGAGCAGCAACAGCAGCAGTCCTTGTGGTGCACCAAGTAGTAGTAGTAGTAGTGGAGGCATAGGAAACAGAAGAAGTGACTTGCTGCTGCTGCAGCAGCAGAGCAAAGGGACTCGTGGAAATAGCAGTATTACAATAAGTGAGCATCGCTGCTATGGGGCATCAGGAACAGCAACAGCAACTTCTGCTGCTGCAGATTCAGCTGCAGCAGGAGCACCAGCAGCAAGGCTTACTATAGGCAGTGGAGGTGCTGGAGGCAGTCGAGCATTGATCTTCGGTGGAGCACAGCTGACTCCGCTCGATCTCCTCACGTCTCCACTGAGGAAAGAGAATGTCATAGATCTGTGGGGTCCGAAGGAAGTAGCACTGTTCGAGGCGGGGATTTGCGCTTATGGCAAAGATTTCTACGTTCTTCACCGCGTCATCAAAAGCAAAAGCACCAAGGAGATTGTTGATTTCTACTATGTGTGGAAGCAAACAAACAGATATGTCGCCTGGAAGCATAACAGATACCTCTCCAAGACCATACGCCACTCAGTCTTCGGCTAGCTGCTCAGACGCAGCAGCGCCCCACACCACCACCCCACACCAACGCTCCACAACAGCACCCCACAACAGCACCCCACAACAGCACCCAACAGGGGCACCCCCCACAGCAGCACCTCACAGCAGCACCCCACAGCAGCACCTCACAGCAGCACGCCACAGCAGCATCCCACAGCAGCACCCGACAGCAGCATCCCACAGCAGCACCCCACAGCAGCAGCCCACAGCATCAGCCCACGGTGGCGAGATGCGGCATCTTCGTTATCGAAGAAGGCGAGTCACGGGCGCACAGGGATGCCCAGCCAGTTTTAGAGCTGCAGCAGAGAGGAAGAGGCAGAGTAACAGCAAGTACTTAGAAGCAGCAGGAAAACAGAAAGTGTGAGTGAAGAGGACATAGCAGCAGCAGCAGGAAGAAGAAGAAGGAGGAGGATGAGGAGAGGGGAAACTCTAGCAACACACCGAAGAGAACGAAAGGGGTAGCAGGGTCCAGAGAGTGAACTGTCAAAACAGCAGCGGGGAACGTCCTGGCAGCGGATGCAACGACTGCGAGTCAATAGAAGCAGCAGGAGCGCGGGACGTCATCAAGAGCGAACAAAGGAGAGTGAACCAGGTTGCGCAGAAGGAAACAGCAAAAGAAACAACTGGCGTGAGAGAACCTTTGAAGGTCTGGATCGATGCCTGAACTCTATCAATTCATGCTGCAAAGGGTGGACGACTATTACTATGCAGCACTACTGCATTAGCAGCAGCAGCAGCAGTTCTCCTGCGCAGCGAAAGAGAAGGCAGAGAGAGGGACGTGCCCACAATCTTCTTTCTTGTCTCTTGCGGCGATAAGGAGGTGTTGTAGAAAGGCAGGAGATATTTGAGAAGAGGCGTGTATTAGGAGAAAAGAAGAAGAAGAAAGTGGTCGTGGAAGAGAGGCGCCGCCGAGCTGCTAGAAGCATGAGAGAGAGAGTGCATGTGATCGAGGAGAATGAACAGGCGTTTCTGAAGAAGTGGAAGACTGTACGAGCGCCACATTTGCAGCAACAGCAGCAGATTACTAAGGGCTTTTGCACGCTTATATACAACTGCAGCGGCGTGTGTATATTTTGCTACTGATAACGAAGTCCCGACCTTCTCCGTTGTTGTCCATCCTGTTGCTACTCGTGCAGCAAGTGTGTGCTGCTTCCATTGGACTGCGCTGCTGCTGCTGCTGCACCGTCGCCTCTAGGGTTTGCCTGGTGGTGTGTTTTCCGTGCTGCTGCTGCTGCGAAGCTGCTGAGTATGAGCGAAGAGGAGGAGCAGTAGCTGCTGTTAGCGTATGTGTTGTGAGGTGCTGCGGGCATATGTGTTGTCCGCTGCTGCTGACGTATGTGTCGTGCGTCGCTGCTGCTGTTGCTGCTGCTGAGGCGACGCTGGGCTTTTTTTGCTGCAAGCTGAGGTGCTCAGAGTCGCAGGATGGAAATCTCGTGCTGTTCACTGATGCTGCTGCTGCGACTTTCTTTCTTGTGAATATAGTACTACGGGTGGAGACACTGCTGCTGTATTCTGTATGTTGGATTGCTAGTAAGAATGACAAAAACTGCTTTGGTGCTGTTATTGGCTGGGGTCTTGGATGTCTTCTTTGCAATAGATTTGTGTGCCTGTATTTGTTTGAAGACACTGCGGCAGCAGCAACAAGAAAAATCATTTCAGCAAACGGAAACAGCAGCAGCAACAAGGGTAGTAGTTGACTGAAACATTTGCCTTGTGAAGGATTTTCGATACGGAAGTCTATAGATGACTGCAGCGAAACTGCGAAGAGGAAAACACAGAGTGCCTGTACAGGCGACAAGAAGTCCAACACAGCAGACGAAGGAAGGAAAAGGAGCAGGGTCACTGCAACTATTGCCGAACATTTTTTTCGACTCTCTCTCTCTCGAGCACACAAATATGCACATTCACGGTTAAAGAAAGAACGGGTCTTACACGTGTGCCAAGAGTGTTTGGAATATGCGTGCTGTGATGTAACAACGCCTAACTCCGGTGTACACGGCAGCAACAAAAAGCGCCCTTCACAGACACATTTTACGGAGACGCCCTACGGACAGACAGACACCGCAATGAAACTTTGATAGATGAACTAGCCGAGCAGCAAAACACACTGGTAGGTTTGACACACTGAAAATGTAGTAGTAGAAGGGTGCTAGAAGTTCATCATAGCAAAAACGTGCTGCATTGACTGGAGAGGCATTACTGACTGGTGCAGCCGAGCAGCAAAACACACTGGTAGGTTTGACACACTGAAAATGTAGTAGTAGAAGGGTGCTAGAAGTTCATCATAGCAAAAACGTGCTGCATTGACTGGAGAGGAAACTGAGATAGTACATATTTAACTGTTTTACTGACTGGTGCTTCTACGGCGAATGCTGCTCCTACGGACCTCCCTCCTACTTCAGGCAATGGTGGTGTTTTGAAGTTTAGTTGCCTTCTTGGAGGTGTAGCTGCACGTGCAGCAGCCAAGTGGTATACGCATCTTTCACTGTTCTCATTAAAGAGCTATGTACGCAAGAAGAGCAGGGTAACTGCAGCAGCAAGCACAGCTAGCAGAGGTTGGCGGTGTCAGTTAGAGGTCTTACTGATCCTCTTCTTCTTTTTCCCATTGCCGCTTGCATTATCACTTTGACAGCGACACGCTACACAGAATGAACTCACATCACTTTTTTCGCGCTTTCAAAAACAGCCAGTATGTTACACACCGCAGTGGACTAATGCACACTGCTGTGCCTCCTGTTGATTGTTGCTCTTGTGTGCTGTAAAACAGCCAGTATGTTACACACCGCAGCGGACTAATGCACACTGCTGTGCCTCCTGTTGATTGTTGCTCTCGTGTGCTGTGAACTGAAAAGTCACTAGTAGTGTCTCTGGCAGGGTATACTGTCGCTGCAAGGCTACTACTAAAGTTTTCTTTCACTGCATGACTCTTAAATATATCCACGGTGAAGAAACGGTGGGGGAGAACGGCGGCGACTGCTGGTTCTGGTCAGGCCGACTGAGGGAGTTAGCAGCTTCGAGATACACAGATGAATAGAGAGAACATGCAAAACGCACGGGCTGCTTCTGCAGCTGTGACTCACTGTGACGCCTGCGACAGACAGATGATATAGTAAAGAGGAGCAACGCGCATTGCTTTGATTTACACCGTCGACACGCATCTCTGGCGAAACTCCACACGGTTCCACACTTATCTACTTCATGTACGCTTGTCATGGTACATTTTTCTCTTTTGCAACTATGTAAATCTGCCTAGGGGCATCTGCGATCGGTGTTCTATACAAACAGTAGGAGGTTTCATAATGGAAAACCTACAGTTGTGGTGTCGTGCACATATATAGATATGTAGGCGTGTGTGTGCACCAGCATCCTTCTCTGCTCCACACGAATACTTCTTGATGCACGTATAGAAGTACACGTGTACTTCCGTGCAAATATGTATATCTAGATATATATATTACAGATAGATAGATGTAGATATAAATATGAATATGTCGGAGTGTATACACGAACATGTCTTGCGCAGCAGCCGCAGCTATATTTCACCGGCAACTGATGTAATGTACGCATGCTTAAAGAAGCAAGAATGTCCATGCTCTTCTACATTCGTGATCTAGGAAGAAATCCTGCCTTTACTTGCTGCATGGAATCCAATTTCACTACTACAAAGAAAAGCCGTAGAGACAAGCGTGTGAAAGGCAAAACGTGCTTCCCCCCGAGAAATACCCCTTTGTTTCTGTATGCTACAAGTGTTCGGGTGAGATCTCGGAGGGAGAAAAATTGTTCTGCTTGCGAGGGCGCCAACAGCAATGCCACTATATTCTGTGTTTCGTTCTCACACAACTCCAGGTTGAACACTATCAAATCCAGTAGCTAAAGCCTGTTTTATCCCCTTCAGTTAAGGCATTCACATTGACGTTTGTGTGTAGGTTGCCGGTTTCAAGGAAACTTTTTCCAAATAGAGAATACGTTTTGTCATGTAGAACTTCAGCGTGACAGTCGAATACTCCTTTCTTCACAAGGCCGCCGCTGAAGGGTCTCTTTTCGCCGTTTCTGCCCAAGCGTTCAAGCTCACTTCTCAGCTCCGCACACCTTTGGCACAGTTAGAATGCTTCATGCATCTTCCTTCATTCCCATTGACGCAATGAAGTCGAGTTGGAAATTCGCACTGCATGTTACGATACACCTTGCTTGAATGCTTCGCGTATGTTTGTCCCGCACGAATACAAGAAGTAATGTTTTTCCAGGCACAGCAACTGTAGACACCTCGCTATGGTGGAAAGAAAAGTACTTAACAGTTGACTTTGTCGTTCCTGCACGAAGACTGCGGGGGCAGTTTGATCAAAGTTTTGAAACTTTCCCCGATCGTCAGAAACTCTACTGCTCGTATCGGTTCCCCTTGTTTTACCTGTCCGTGCCTTCTGAATTCCCTACAGCTGAGTTGTCTTCCTTTCTTTTGTGAAAGGTATAAAAGAGTATCTTTCGTCGTTCGTACGGACCCGCACGTGCACTGTCTGAACGCCTTCCCCCTTTGCGGAATATGCGCGGGAAAACAAATTTCGAGCGGATTTCAAAACTCTCTCACTACTTCAGTGATACTAACACGAGATTTCGGACATAGCAATGTGCAACAATCTGTTTAACAGATACAGTATATCAAGAGAAATAAATAGGGAGAGTTCTAAAGTCATGGTATCGATACGATATATTGACAGAAATATCTGGATAGAACTAAGTCACGGTATCGCTTTCTGCTGATGTTTGCTCATGGGAAAAGATGAAACCAGTCTGTGTATTTCATAGTTTCTGCAAGGCTTGACGTGACGTCCCCCCTCACGTCAGTCTCTTCCGAATAAAGCAGCAAGGATTCGAAAAGATGATTAAGTATCTGGAACGACAGGCCCCGCCGACAATAATTGAGAGCTACACATTATTTGTTGGATGCTATTCGTCTACCCTGGTGTTGAAATGCACAAAGCTCCTTATCAATAATTCTCCAAAAAGAAAAGTAGGTCCACGATCCATAAGCTTGATAAGGATGACGGTGGCGACGTTTTTTGGCCACAGCAGAACGCTGGAGACTGGTCTGCTTCCAGATCCTTGTTTCGTGAAGGTCGCTGTCCAGCAGCGTAAAAAGATACAGGAAAACTGGGAGATACATGGGTGAAGATGAATACAATTATTCACAAACATACGAAGAGAACATTTCGTCTGTCGCGTCTGCATAAAGGTGCACAAGTAAGGTGCCGAGAAAGGGTCGTGGATGTTGTTCGTCGCAAAAACCACGGAGAGCAACGCGGTCACAGGCGATAATATGAGTGAGTCTGTGAATTTTCTACGAGGATGTCATTCGGAAGGAAACTGTGGGACAGGGTGTACACGTATTATTATCTATGATTTTGTTCGATACTTGTGGGTGGAGGAAACGGAACACAACTTTGGCTTTCACCATGTGGTCACATTATGCTACGTGAACATTATAAGAGTTCTTCCTACGTACTCCGGCATACAGGCAAACATGTGGAGGAACAATAGAAGCACTGCCAAGCGGTATAATAGTGAACACCAAAAATCTTCGTCTGCCTTCTGATGCTCTCATCCTTAGTGTCGTACACTACAGAACTTGAACCTTTGTAATCACTTCTTAAGCGCCAACGTAAAACCATTTGTACTCTGGCAGTTTGACATATGTATTTTCCGGCACATACGTAAGGTTTGCAAATCCCTAATGTTTCGTCGTACCCACAGCAACAGATAGAACGAAGACATAAGTTTGTGAGGAGCCAGATGAGAAAGACAAGCCCGGATTTGCACCGGAAGTGCCCTTACAAAACGAGTAAACCTGTCGACCTACTGGTGTACCAAGAGAGAAGCATCACCCTCCAAGTCTTAAGTGAATACCTTTGAGTCAACGCTTGTGTGGGTGTATCATACGAGTGTCTATTTGCGCATGTACACAGAGTGGGAGAACTGCATAAAGGAAATCTCACACTTCCGCGTCCGTACGCGCTGCCGCTGCGCTTCATTGGTACGAACCTCTGCAGAAGAGCAGGTTCTTCTACTGGCTGGTGCATGTATATGGTTTTCTTCTCTTATTTCGAGCACGATTGTGTCACAATTTTGGTGCTTGGTCTACTCTGGGTGTCACTCCATTTTTCCACGCCTTTCTTCATTTCCTTACCCACGCTAGTTGTCGCTGCCGTTTGTACTTGTTCTGCTGCTGCTCTACTTGCTGCTCGGAGTCCTCCACTGAACCCGTGCTGCTCGATATCTGCGGCAGCCTTCTCCGTGAGAGTAACATCGCAGACACGGAGGCTCCAGCCCATTCGCCGGAGACACGGTGCACTTCGAGATGACAGCTAATGTGTGGGGCCCCACAGCGCGCAGCTGTCTCCACCTGAGGCCACCAGTAGCATTTCCCTGCGTTATGGACTGGAAATTTCGGTAGGCAGCCCTCTAAAGCAGCTTTGCTAACGCAAAGTCTGCTTGATTTCTGTTCTGGCACCGAGTATGCCCTGGGGCAGCAGAGTCCTGAACTGGGAATGCCCCGTCTTGTTGAACACCTCATGTCGCGCCCTAACTACCTCGCCGAAGTGGTGCCGTAGAAACAGTCATTATACTAGGCTCTCATTGGGTAGTTTCCCTTGCTTCTTTGTGTTTTCATAAGGGTGGAATGGGCCGACAGTACTTCTTGCTGCTCGACCCGCCGAGCGAATACTCTCCCGTGTCTGTCTTGCTCTTGATGCGGAAGCTGCGTCAGTTTGTGTAGTTCGCGAGGAAGTTGTGTGCGTACGTGCGTATGTATGTACAGGTACGTAAAGTCTGTAAACACAAACTCCACGTGTATGTGTATGTATGTACATTTACAATCGCAAAAACGCCTTCCAAAAGTTCGAAGCGTTGTGTGGAAAGATTCAACAGTCCCTTTCTGCTTTTGCAGACTAGCGATAGGGTGACGTAGTCCTTCACACCTAGTTCTCTCACAGTGTTCTATATGCGCTGTTCAAATAGCCTACGAAGAGCAATGACATTGAGATCAAAGACGGATACACCCGGTTGAAGCATGCGACACCAATATTGAGCAGACCATTGAGTTCTGTGTCACTAAAAGCTAAGCAATTTGTATATAGATTGGTTCATTTACAAGAAGGAACTTCTTCGTCGCGTCCGCGACATGGAGCTCTGTGCTCCTTCACTAGCAGGTATCAAACACAAGCATTACTATACCCGTGCGTGCCGTGCACCCCGCCATGGATGAATATACTTGCACGCACAGATAGAATCATCGGGAATTATACACACGTATACTTACATGTACACACTCGTAGTCAATCATCCAAGGGGTTACAGGAGAGCATTAGGGCCCTCGTAGTGTGTGCCCTTATGGAAACCGAGGGGTCTTTTTTTCTTTCAGCCCCTGTGTAACCCATCATTCTTCGAAGCACTCAGGCTTCCCATTTTGTTTGATAATTGAGAACCACGATAAGGCGACTTTATCCTTCTACAATAAGTTCCCATTATTCTTTTTGCTAAAAAGTGAGCGAGCGAAAAATACATAGGCTGCACATGAGACACATGTTCAGGTTTATTTGTTGATTCGCAAACTTTTCAATCTATTCGCGAACCTGTAAACTTACGTGCCACATAGTGAGACGGCGACATGTGAAGTTGCCCGTCTTTGCTGACCGCTCGAGAAAGCGGTGCAAACTATCGCAGCGGCAGCAGCAGCATCGCCGCTGTCCCAGTCGCAGTTGCAGCTGTCGTATTTTCCTGCTTCTTCCCCGTGAAAAATCTGTTTTTTCCTTCACCAGTGCGCTTTCGTCACCGCCTTTGCTGAGAAGAATATCAATAGGCGGCCATTTCGACACAGGCTTTCGATATACACCAATAGTCCTGCAACCTTGATGTTCTTCGGCCCTCCTTTTTCCTTCAACATATGAAGGTAGAACGCCTACGTGCAGGAAAACCGGAACTTGATATGGCATCCTAGCAAAATTTCACCTATAGCAACATGTGCGTGAGTCTGTAGGCAATGCCATAATCTTCTTTACAAGTAGAGACTCAAGAGTTGCGTATATGGATACAGTGTCATGCATGCTTACAATGTAGACACCTGGCGTATATGCGACTGTGCACATCTGAAGGTAGGCATTTAGAGATGCCATTCGCGACAAGAAAACCAGATTGATCCGTACGGGGCGAGTGTTCAATGCCTCACCTAAACACGCGTATACATACCTAATTATCGGCAAGCAGCTACGTATACAGACAGACGTACCTAGATGTGCACAGCTCGGTATTAGAAGAATCACGTTTTTTTGCGGAGCGCGCCGAATCCTTAAATTTGATTTACGCTTGCGAGTCCTCAACGATCGATACAATGAGCAGAGCAAAGACCTTTGTACACACTTCCGCTCGCAAAGAACACAGGAACTCCAACTTATATAACATGTCTCTCTAAGTTTACCTTTGATCCTTGTCTACATGGGCGTAAGTCGGCATGTCCGAAGTGATGATCTACTACTGGTAGGCACATGATGAGTAGGAAGGAAAGGGAGCCCGCATAGTAAAGGCTATCCAGGGTGTGCGCAAGCTGCTGCAGACATAGCAAGCACGAATTTACCCCGCTCGCACCGGAGAGTGATGTGCGATATGCTGATGTGTACGGGAAAGCTTTCATCTTTCTCTGCGTGCTTTTGGCCGGGACAACAGCAAGAGAGCGACTGCGACTCGTAGGGGTCAGCTATGTGGTGGACAGCACAGCAACAGAGCTTACCTGTCCGTGTGTGGCTTGAAATTCGCGCTCCGGAAGCACAAGTGTATACACGTGCACACATGAGAGAGATATGGACAATTTTGTCTTGTATTTGTTCACACACATACAAGATAGTGCCCAACTAGTCGTTCTTCTACTTTTGTGCACGCGTATGTAGGTGCACCGCTACAAAACCGAGTGCAAACTACCCCACACGGTGTTGTGGACGAATACAAGTGCAATTTGACGTAAAGCCGTAGAGACTGTTCGTCTTCCAGTGATAATACAGTCACTTCTCTGTGCTTCCCCATCTGAGTACCGCAGGTACACGTATATAACGCATGTATGCAACTGCTTCGGAAGACCGCCTGCGCATATGTGTAAACCGAAAGGAGGATATTGATTTGCTCACACGTCGACACTGACAAGAAGCCAGCCTCACTCCACAACGTGTACTGGCTTAGGAATACCCAGGAATGATGCGTGTGCTCATTTGCGCGAACTAGCGTTGGACATTTGTGTCTTTGAGTAGTTACACTAACATGTCCAAATTCGTTCCGTGAAGAGAAATGTTCAGTCACTACTGTGGCTACTGGCTCCAACGCGACTCTCTGTGTGCTAGAGCGTACCTCGTTGAATACCGTCACTACTACGCGAGGTCACCCCCAGGCATACACAAGAAGTGTGTTGCATTCTTGGGATCTCCTTCTTATTGCCCCTAAGGTTTGCGTTCCTACCCTTATGTTCTAGACGATACATCTGTGACGTCTGTGTTTCAGCGTCTACACTGATGTTTTGCGAAAACAAAAGTCATCTGATCTAGAGTGAGGTGGATCACTGTTGTCGGTAGCGCACACGCTTGTGAATATGATCCTCTGAATGCTTTCCTTCAATCGCAGGAAGAGTTCTGATAACAAAGAAAGACAGGAGGGTCTTTATATATGTACTCGGGCTCAACGAGAACAGCAACAGGCTGTGCTACGGACGCTTGCTTGTAGCGAACAAGCAAGCGTACACACACAGCGGAACAAAACGCCGAAATCAGCGCAGTACGTCCACCGAATTTGTAGAAAAGGATAGCAAAAGAAACTTTAGACTTGCGTTTTTGTCTGCTTGTCAGGACTGCGCGTGTCAGCGGCGGTATTCTGCAATCGCAGCAACAGGAAAGATAGCAGGAGCGGTACCTGGCCGCTGAACAGTAGCAGCAACAAAGTAGGAGGAGCAGCAGCGGCATCTGCTGCAGCTCAGTTAGCTGTGCAATCAATCCACTCTCATCACCGGCAGGGTCAATCAGCTGCGTCCTTGGTGTTCCTCCTTCGCGTTGAACAAGGGGAAGAAAAGAAACAGAAGAAGCAGCAGGAGCAGCAGCAGTGTGCACCCATACTCTGGTGTGCTCTTGGTGTGTGGCGGGGCTGTTGGTGTGTTGTGGGAGCAGGTCTAGAATCCATCTTCTTTTTGTGGCTGCAATTTTTGGTGTAAATAAGCTGTTGCTTTCCTTTTTCCTTCGCAGCACGCTGTCTGTCTTTTTTCCTTCGGTTGCTGCTGCTGTTGATAATGTAGAGATCTCCTTTCGGCAGTCGTCGGTATCTTTCTCTCACACTGGCAGGGGAAAGAGCCAGTAGCCATAACCACAGCAAAAGGCAGGAGTTACAGGAGCTACTGCCTACTACGGTTGCCGCTAATGCTGTGGCCACTGCAGTTGTTGCCGTAGTTAACTCTTCCGGAGCTAACTCTTTCCCTGTGCCGCCGTCCTCTTTTATGTGTCTTTCTCAGCCATCTGGGTAGCGCGTCTTTTAAAACCTTATACATGCCTTTGTAGTCAGATACAATGTCGTGACCAGCTACAAACCCGCAGAAACAGTGGCTTCTACCTTAGCTTTCCCAACAACTCCTTCTCCGACAGTTTTCTAGAGCGCTATGAAAAAAAAGACATTGTCGTTTACGGTCGCTAACGCTACTGCCGCTGCTGTACCACTGTCACTGCAGTTGAGGATGAGCTAGCTGTGGGGACACTCTTTCGCTGCTACTCGAGGAAGCACGACAGCACCGACTTGAACCAGCAGCGGCCATCAAGAATGAAGGCAAAAAAGCTCATGCTGTCTTACAATATCAACAGGACTTCCAGTAAAGTCGAAAAAGGACCGCAGCAACAGCAGCAGTGCAACAAGCGGCGGACTACCGCTACACAGCAGTTGCCGCTGGAGTAGCATCATCCACTCACACTGATCACCTGAAGACCTGCGCGAAGCGTAGGCCTTGCTATTCCTGCTGTGGTTGGCGCTCCTGCAACCTCTGCTGCTGATTAGAGGAAGGGAAACAGGGAGAGAGGGTTCCCGAATCGCAAGTCGATACACAAGAGCAGAAGCCCACGCGGTACACCGGGAGAGAGTGAACAGCAATATTAGCATCTGAAGAAAGGAACGTGTGGAAGATGAGGAGCATTAGGAGTCGTCGCTCGAAGAAAACTGCGTGGCGCGCCCTCCAGCGGCTAATACAATCACGGACTCCACAAGGAGAAAGACAATTACCTGAGCGTATGCACCTGTGTGCTCTGTAGTAAGCATAATAATGTTTCGAGAAGGAACATAAAAAATCGGGGGGCACTTCAAAGAAGACCACCGTAGACATGCAACAACGAGAGAAGACATATGCAAAGGAATTTCCGCTTGAGCACAACGATACAAAGGGTGCAAAACGAGACGGAAAGCTTGCAAAGACAGATGTCTGCTGACACCTTTAACCAATCGCAGCGGCACACGTGGCGCGTGGTGCTGTTGTCTCCTCTTGTGTCTCCAGACCTTGATGCTGCAGCTGCGGCAGCTCAGATGATGCGCAAGCGGGCGACACACTTCGTTCTGCCCCAGCGGCTGCTCCGTAATAAACAAAGTGCAATTACGCCCCGCACTCATGGCTCCGACGTCTGCCGCACCACCACTCGTCACCCATATTTATTATGCGGGAACAACAGTTGTCTCGGCGGCAGCAGCTACGCTTTGAACAAATGATCCAACAGCTTCAGCAGCCGCTGCAATATAGCAGCCAGCATCAGAAATAGCAACACCTTACCTTGCATTGCCAGCACTTGCAGCAGCGGCACTTTCTCTCTTTAGGAAGCTTTGCGGAAGCTGTGGCCTCACTGTAGCAAACGCTGTACACAGTCCTCGCTACTTCAACCGCCTATCCTTCTCATCTCGTAGTCTGCTCTCTGCAGCAAGAAGCAGAGAAAATATACTGCTGACTCCTTTTTTACACCTCTGCGGCGTCAACGTGGTGTTGCTGCCGGCGGTACCCCGTCTGTTGCTGCTACCACCGTACTAGGCTTTCTAGCGCCCTTGCCACCATCTTGTCTTCCTGCAAAATATCGACTCACCTTCACACATCCAATTCAGTCGTCCAGATGGGAAAGGCGGTCACACATATAC